>JARYGA010020761.1:0-60370 GCA_030545235.1 Helianthus tuberosus
AAGGACTCTCACCAATTATCCGACCAAAATAGCACTTTTAACTACAACATAATTATGCGTAACTGGCTCGGATCAACATATTGACCCGTTTTAATACCTTTCTGTTGGGATTGAACCCTATCAGAGTAACAGATAATTAAAGCCAAAACTGGATCAGAGCAGTGGAGCCAGAATAAGCAGATGTTTACATACAAATCTCTCCCCTTGAATGTGATTTCATATCTGCTGACCTCCTATCTGCTGATCTTGCAAAGTGCTGACCTACAACTGCTGCCTTGCATCTACTGCCCAAAGTCAAAGACTGATGGAAGACCAAAGCTCTGCTGATTCAATCTACTGCCTTGAGTCAAGTACTGCTGATCCAGACAAGCACTGCTGGGTTCTCAGCAGTGGAAGGATGCAGCAGCAGTTTAAAGTGTCTTTTATGTAATGTAATGTAATAGCAGTAGTTAGTACATCAGTGTTTGTTAGATCAGAGGTTAGAGTTTGTTAGGAGGTTAGATGTCACTTTCATGGTGACGTCAGCTAAGATGCTCAGTGGTTTGTAAGTGCCTATAAATAGTTCAGTACTTTGTACTGTTCTATTAGCTCTTGCAATACCGTCTTCTTTGCACGAACAAACTACTGAGCTCTGGCTGAGGGGGAGTTTGCATTCATTCATCAATCATTGTAATCGTTGCTGAAACAAATTCAATCTTTCGATTCATTGTGTAAAGATGTTTGATTAAAGTATTACTCTCGTTTGATTGTATGCAAAGTTTTTTTTCATCTTAATTCCGCTGCACAACTCTCTCATTTCCATCTTAATTTCAAACGAAAATACAATAAAAAAGAAACTCAGATCCAACAATTGGTATCAGAGCTTGGACAGTCAAATTTGATCTAACAATCATTTTGACGTAAATAGTTCAGCTCATAACAGTTGATACTGATCGTTTGTTCGTCCGTTGAAAAACAGAGCAAGGATTAATCACCATTAAAGTTGATTTCTCAGTGTCTGTAAAACAACAAGAATGACGTCACAATCTCAGGATGATAAAAACAACATCGGCTCACTTTTTAAACCACCTATGCTAAAAAGAAATGAGTACAACATCTGGCAGAGAAGGATGGGTCACATCCTTGCTCAACAAAGCACAGGTTGTTGGAGGTCTGTCATTTATGGTCCCCATGTTCCTTCAGTCTCAAGCGCTGAAGATGCTAAAAAGTTCGTTCCAAAACCAGTTGAAAATTATACCGAAACCGACTTTCAAAAGATCGAACTAGATGCTAAAGCTTTTAGCATCATAGCATCAGCGCTGCCCAATGAGATATATGCTGGACTGTTACACTGTAACAGTGCCAAAGAGTTATGGGACGCACTTAAGGAACAGTTTGGGGGAACTGAAGAAGTCATAGAAAACAATAGGGAAATCCTGAACCAACAGTATGAAACATTTTGCTACGTTAAAGGCGAATCACTAACGCAACAATTTGAGCGTTTCAGTTGTCTCATCAGTGAACTGAGGCTTGTTAACACCACTTTTACAAACTCAACTCAAAATAGCAGGTTCCTCAGGTCACTGCCAGAAAAATGGGACACCATAGCTTTTGTCACTCGAAACTCACCTGAATTCAAGGATCTGACCTTGACCCAACTCCACGGTCGACTCCTGACCTACGAAAGGGAGTTGAACCAGAAAAGGAGGTTACAAAAGTCAGGAAAAGTTACCGATGATTACACTTTCGGTAATACTGCTCTTCTGGGTCAAGAAGAATCTGGGAGCAGTGGTAAGGATCAGGGTTATGATCACTTCATTGACATAACTGCTGGTGCAAATTTTAACAACCCTGATCCTCACTCTGCAAGTTATGCATTCACTGCTAACGAAAACCAGATGTCAGATAATCTAAGCTTTGAACTCAATGATTTACAACATTTCGATCCCACTGACTTAGAGGAAATGGACATCCTACATCAACTGGCTTTGCTAAGTGTTAGAACTAGCAAATTTTACAAAAGAACAGGGCGAAAATTCCCAGGTTTGCATGGGAATCTAAGGGTTGGGTTGGATAAATCGAAAATCAAGTGCTACAAGTGTAATAGGTTGGGACATTTTGCTAGGGAATGTAGGAGTCAAACTACTGGTCCCATAATTACTCATCCTAGCTCAAATCCTAGACCTCAAAACCAAACCACTGTGCACTATGCCCAGTATACCCCAACAGCTCAAGTGAACACTGCTCACTATGCTGCTGCCCCTGTGCCAGTACACTATGTCCAAACTACTGTTCCACAAATCCAATATGTTCAAACCCCTGCTCCCCAGGTACAAGTGCAAACTGTTGCACCTCAAACCACTGCTCCAGCAGCAGCACAACCAGATCAACAAAGTGTTTTCACTCAAGGGTTTGTTGACTGGAGCAGTATGCCTGATGATCTTAGTGATGAAAATTTTGCACTCTATGCTTCTAATGATTCTTCACATGATGAGTTTTGTTTGATGGCATTAGAGTCAATACAGGAGGGGGTTGAAACTGAGGAGGAACAGCAGTGCTTTGAAACAGTGGAAGAGGTGACTGAAGCAGTGGTTACTGCTGTGGCTGGTGAACTACTGTTGGGAGAAAGTTCAGGTACCCTGATTGAACCAATGACAGATCCATGTTCCGTAGAGGACCAAGAAGAAGAGAAAGAAGAAAAGGCTGGTGAAAAGAAGGTGAAAGCTGATGATGAAGAAGATCATCAATGTGATTGTGCAATGATGGCAGCTGCCAAGGGAGCTTCTGCATGCTTTGATAGTCTTTGGGATGTAGATAGTGGAGGCTCCAGGCACATGACAGGATGTAAAGCCCTCCTCAAAGACTTTAAAATCCATGGAGGGGGTGATATATCCTTTGGGAATAATAGTAAAGGAAAAGTTCTGGGGTCGGGTACAGTGGAGTCTGGAAAAGTAAAATTTGAAAATGTCAATCTAATAGACAATCTAAAATTCAACATTCTGAGTGTGTCCCAAATGAGTGACAAGGGATTTGGGTCATTCTTCACAAAAGACTGTTGTAGGATTGTTGGACCAGAAATGGTCAAAAAGATTGAAGCAATAATCAACTCTGGTCAAACTAAACTTGTTGCTTAAAGAAGTGGCAATGTTTATGTTGTTGACATGTCAAAAGAGTGTCCCAGAGCTGATGCCTGTCTGTTCTCAGCTGCCTCTAACAAAGAGACAGAACTTTGGCACAGAAGGCTGGGACACACAAATCTTAAGACAATCACAGAAATTTCAAAAAATGGTTTGGTGAGAGGCCTACCACAAAAATTGTTTTCATGTCCTGAACATTGCATTTCCTGTTTAAAAGGAAAACAGCATAAAAGTTCTTACAAGTCCATTGAAGAGTCCAAAACAACCCAGTGTTTGCAAATGCTACACATGGATTTGTTTGGCCCAGTTCAAGTCATGAGCCTCAAAAAGAAAAGATATTGTTTGGTTATTGTTGATGACTTTTCTAGGTTCACATGGACTTTCTTTTTGCACTCAAAAGATGAAACTGCAGGCATTTTGCAAGACTTTGTAATACAGGTTGAAAAGCAATTTGACCTTCCAGTGAAAAGCTTCAGGAGTGACAATGGCACAGAATTCAAAAATAGGGAGTTAGATGCCTTCTGTGTGAAGAAAGGGATTGTAAGGCAGTACAGCATCCCTAGAACACCAGAGCAGAATGGGGTAGTGGAAAGGAAGAACAGAACTCTGATTGAGGCTGCCAGAACCATGCTTGCAGATTCAGGTTTGCCATTAACTTTCTGGGCAGAGGCAGTAAACACTGCTTGCTATGTTCAGAACAGAGTTTTAATAAACCCCAGGCACAAAAAGACTGCCTATGAAATTCTGTATAAAATTAAACCACTGATCTCATATTTCAAAGTGTTTGGCTGCCCATGCTTTATTTTGAACTTAAAAGATTCCATTTCAAAATTTGCAGCCAAAATTGATTGTGGTTATCATCTGGGATACTCAACCACTGCCAAGGCCTACAAAGTGTTCAATACACGGACCAAGGCAGTGGAGGAGACTTTGAATGTTAAGTTCAATGAACTTTCATCAATGAAAATCCCAGCAAACCCTGCTGATCTGTTTGATCTTGAAAAATTTACTTTTGAAAATACTGCTGTCAAGACTAACAGTGCAGGTCCATCAGAGGATACAACACCAGACTATGGGTATGAAATCATCATCCCTCAAAGGTCTGCCACAAAGGGAAAAGCACCAGCTGTTCAAAACAGTTGTCAAAGCTCAACCACTGCTACCTCAACAGTTGTTGACCAAAGTAGCCCATCAACCACTGCTTCCACATCCTCAAACACTGCTGACAAAAGTCCTCAAACAGTGGATAAAAGTCAGCAGTTGTCCACTTCATTACCTCCTATTCCACCACCTTTTGAAGCCACTGCTGGATCATCAAAGTCCCCAGCAGTGGTTAGCTCAGATGATACACATTTGCAGCCTTCACAAACCAATGCAATCATACCATACCAAGGAGATTTAATCTTCTTGCGATCTCATCCACCTGATCAAATTATTGGCAACATAAATGAAGGGGTGCTCACAAGAAGCCAAACCCAAAACATTTGTCTTTTTGCTGGTTTTCTATCACTCCATCAGCCAGTCAAGTACCAAGAGGCATTGAAAGACAACAGCTGGGTAGAAGCCATGCAAGAGGAGCTCTAACAGTTTAAAAGACAACAAGTATGGGAGCTTGTACCCCTGCCAGAAGAGGTTAGTCCCATTGGCACAAAGTGGGTCTTCAAGAACAAAACTGATGAAAGGGGTATTGTTGTCAAGAATAAAGCCAGGCTTGTGGTTCAAGGTTACAGACAGGAAGATGGGATTGATTATGATGAAACATTTGCCCCTGTTGCAAGATTGGAAGCCATTAGACTGTTCCTGGCCTTTGCTGTCAACCACAATATGAAGGTGTTTCAAATGGATATCAAAAGTGCTTTCCTTTATGGTACAATTCAAGAAGAGGTGTATGTTTGTCAACCTCCAGGTTTTGAGGATCCATTTTATCCAGATCATGTCTACAGGCTAAACAAAGCCTTGTATGGCTTGAAACAAGCACCAAGGGCCTGGTATGAAACTCTTTCCAACTTCCTACTCTCAAATGGTTTCAAAAGAGGTACCATTGATAAAACACTGTTTTTAAAATGGAGAGGGAAGGATTTAATGATTGTCCAGATTTATGTGGATGACATTATTTTTGGAAGCACATGTAACTCAATGTGTGAAGAGTTTAGAGAACTCATGACAGCTGAGTTTGAAATGAGTGCTATGGGTGAGCTGCAATGCTTTCTTGGTCTCCAAGTACAGCAATTGCAAAATGGAACTTTCATTCATCAAAGCAAATATGCTAAAGAACTTTTAACCAAATTTGATATGAATGATTGTAAACCATGCAGCACACCCATGGCAACAAATAAGCTGGTCATGTCTGATGAAAAGGATGAGCTGATTGACCAAACACTTTATAGAAGCATGATTGGGTCTTTACTGTACCTAACTGCATCTAGACCAGACATCATGTTTGCAACATGTGTCTGTGCAAGAAGTCAATCAGCTCCCAGAAAATCAAATCTCATTGCTGTAAAAAGGATCTTCAGATACATAAAAGGTGCTCCCACACTTGGTATCTGGTATCCAGCTAATGGGAACATCAAGCTTTCAGGTTTCTCAGACAGTGACTTTGCTGGATGTCACACCACAAGGAAGTCCACATCAGGAGGGTGCCAGTTTCTAGGTGATTGCTTAGTCTCATGGCAAAGCAAAAAGCAAGCAGCTGTTTCAACATCCACTGCTGAAGCTGAATACATTGCTGCTGCAAGCTGTACAGCCCAACTCCTGTGGCTTCAAAATCAGTTACTGGATTTTGGTATCACTGCCTTGAAGACACCACTCATGTTGGACAGTCAGGCAGCAGAAAATATCATCAAAAATCCAGTTTCCCATTCAACCACCAAACACATCGACATCAGACATCACTTTGTGAGGGATTGCTATGAAAAAGGTTTGATTTCTCTGCATCATGTCCCAACTAAAGACCAGCTGGCTGATGTGCTCACAAAAGCACTTGATACAGCCACTTTTGAAAGCTTGGTCTATAGAATTGGGATGCTGAACATGGAATAACAAGCAGCATCTTGTTTTTCTATGAATAAAAGCAACAAAATGTTTTCGGAAAATCAAAACTCCATCCTTAAAAATAGCTAAAAATGAAAATTTTCATTAAAATCCTTAAAAGTCTGCCATTAACCACCGATTGTTCAAAAGTCTGCCCTACTTCAAAAGTCTGTCCACTGCTGAAAGTCAACCCCTGTTCTCTCATTACTTTTATAAACTCTGTTGTTCAAAAGCAGTGTCTTATCCACTGATATGCTATCCACTGATAGTGAAAATCATCCACTGCTTTCATACCACTGCCTTCATCAGTCCCTATCACACAAGTACTGTCCTTCACTTTCACCAGGGGTTGTCACGTGGGCAGTACATATTGGTCAGACCTTTTGTAACGGCTGCCACCTCAGCATTCACTTTCTTCCCTATAAAATCCCCCATTCACCACCAAAACAGGGTTTTACTGTCGAATTGAATTCTTAAAAATTCTCTTCTCAAAGCAGTTTTTTCATCTCATCTTCCACAAATTTCTTCGATCATTCATCTTCAAAATGACAAAATCGAAGTCATCTTCAAAACCCTCATCCAAATCATCATCGAAAACAGCCTCTCAAAAGGCAATCTCCACTGAAATTCCACATAAACCATCTCACAATCTCCTGGGTCTTCTCACAAAACCAGGAACCACCAAAGTTTTCGATTCCATCATTGATCTCATGGCAAAATCAAAGTACAAAACTTTGTTCACTGCCGTTGCACCAATTTATTTGGCGACCCAAAGGGAGTTCTGGAAAAATGCAACCCTTGAAAAACAAGGAGACACTGCAACCACCATAAACTCTTCTATAAAGGGTAAAGCTTTCCAAATCACGCCACAATCCATTTCAGAGGTCTTTCAACTCGATGATCAAGAAGGTAAAATCTCTTTCACTAAAAACGAGTTGCAAACTGACTTCATTGAGAGAGGGTATGAAGCCACAATGATGAAGAAAATTACCTTAGAAAAAGGTTATTTTCCTTCTGCAACCAGATTTTTATTTCATACCCTCCTACTATGTGTTTCAAATAAAACCACTTCTTTCAATGAAATCCCTTTAAAGATTCAAAATCTGGGATATGCTATTCTTCAAGGAGAAAATTTTAATTATTCTCGGGAAATTTTTAAAGATTTGGTTAATAATGTTGAAACAAAATCATTCTTACTGTTTCCAAGGTTTTTAAGTTACTATTTTTCAAAGAAATTCAGTAAGGATGATTTAGCTGTAATAAACCAAGGTGATTCTACTCAAATAAACAGTTTAACAACTGAAACTTTTTCAAGAATGTTAGCACCTTGCAAAACACAAGCAGAGGTGCCTGAGCAGATTTTAGCAGTTACAACTGCTCCTCAGGTATCTGCTGCTGAGCCCACTGCTCAAGGTGATCAAAGCAGCAGCACAACTGTTTTGAAACCCACACCTAAAATTACCAAAAAGCCAACAAAAAGAAAAACACAAAAACCCCCCAAAACCATCAAAAAGGCATCTCTGGAGGATGAGATACCAGAGCTCCTGCCAGTGACAACACAAAAGTCAAAAGAAACCACTGCTGCTACTTCCTCACAGCAGTTGGTACAAATATCTCAACCCATAACCGAAACTCCTCCTGTTTCTTCACAAAAAGAACAGGTTGTACAAATAGGGTCTCCACATCATGATGCTCTGGAAACACTCGTTTCTATCATCCACAGTCCAATGCCCGGGACACATCCTATTTCTACACCAATCATCACATCCACAATTCCCTCACCAATAAAACCACTGTTGGATGCAATTGATTTGAACCAGGCATTAACCAGTCCTTCTCAATCACCTGATAATGAGAATATACCTCAACAACTGACTGGGTCTGATGTATCAATCTTTGCTAACCCACCAACACAACCTGAGGAGGTTACACCCCATGAGTTACAAGTAACTCTTGGTGGTAATCCAAGTGAAGCAGCCACTACAACTGTCGAACCTACAGGTTTACAGTTGGACAGTGGTTACATTAATAAGACTTCCTTGGAGGCAATTCCTTTTATAGCACCTCTGCCAACCACCAGTGGATTTATTTATCCTACTGGCAATATCAAAAGGTTGTCAAGTGTTGAAGGAAGAAGACCCCAGTACCAAGAAAAAGGGGCATCAGTGGTTAATGTTTGGAGTATACTCCCTACATCTACCACTGATAAAACCACTGCTAGTGGGAAATCAGATGATCCCATTAACTTGGGTGATGGTTTAAAGTACCAGAAATTGACGGATCGTATTGCAAAGCTTGATAACTCTGTTGCAGAACTCAAAGATATGCTACAACAGGTGTTACAAGTTCAGAAGGTACAATCAACTGCTGTTCCACCTCAAGCACCTGCTCCACAAAGGGCACCTGCTACAAATGAGCTCTGGAATCTATTTCAATCTTTTCTCCAACAACAAGCACAATTAGCAGATCAGCAACATGAAAAACATGTACAACAGCTGAGAAATGCAATGGAGTCAAGGTTCAAGAACACTCAGGCTGATTTAAAGGCTCTCAAAACTCAGATCTTGCACACCACTGGCACTGCTCCTCCAAAAGTACGCTACATTTATCAAATCCCAGAAGATAATGCCAAAAAGGGGGAGAAAATTAAGGAGTGGAAAAAGAAGGGTATAGAGGATGGTCTCTATCTTGAACCAGAAAATTCAAACATGACCAAAAAGATCCCTTTGCCAGATGGCAGCAAGAAAATTGATGTGACAACAAATGCACTAGCAGAAGCAGTTGCAAGTGTAAAAAGGGATAGAGAGGCCAAAAGGAAAGCCAGGGTGGACAGAATGGATCATCCAGATCAGGGTACTTCTGGGTCAAAGGATCATGAAAATCCTGTTGAGGAAAAGAAGAAGCCTACTAGAAAAGTAAGGCAACCCAAATCCATTCCAACCAGACATTCAAAGTCTGCTAAAAAACCACCATACAAAACAGCTGATGCAACAGGAGTTACAAAAACTACTGTTTGCCAAACAGTTGTTCCATCAACACACACCACTTCAACACACACAACATCCACTGCTTTACCATCATCAACACCAAAAACAACACCTGCTGACATACAGCAGAAGACCGCAGATGTTATAACATCTGTTGTAATGACAACAGTGGTTGAAACACCAGTTGTTTCAACAGCTGTTAGTCAATCACAATCCACTACCACTACATCTACCACCACTGTTCCATCCAAAACATCATCAGTCCCTCCTACAAAAAGGAGAAGACTAATTCTCAAAGATGATGAAAATTCACCACCACAAACATCTTCAAAATCTTTAGCACTTGTCACAATTCCAAAACCTGTTCCTCTCTCTTCAGTTAAAATGTACAAGCCCTTACCTCCTGCAGGTGTTCAATTTCCTCTTGAATTAGCAGCTGTTAGAGAAGAAATAAAATCTTTTTACTTTGAGGATGACCCTGCCAAAAGGAGTTTGCCATCAATAAAAGGATATCCCTGGCCTAAAAATGTTGATGAATATTTGGAAATCAAGGCCAAGAAAGCAGAGGATATCTCAAAGAAAAACACACAAGGGAAATCTGATAAAGAAATTGCACAGAGAAGTCAATATTTGCTCACACAAGTCAGATCCCTAGAGCAATTTACAAAAAAATGTTAGTCAACAAATTTCTGAAAGAGCAGCTGAAACTCTGAAGAAAGACTACATTGAAAGCATCATGGCTCACAAGAAGTACAAAGGAGAGAGATACATGTACAAAGAGTGGACTATTCCTGAACTTGAAAATGAAGCAGCAAGAATTCAAGACATGATAAAAAGGAAAGTCACTCACACTCCTCCTAACTGGGCAAAGTTTAGAAAGAATGTACCTGACAAACAGGAAGAGCTGAGGAGAATGAAAGAGGAACTGGTAGCAGCTGATTATGGAAACAAAAGACAAGTTGTTAGATGGAAAGAAGATGTGGTCAGGGCTACTTACAAAAAGTTGGAACAATTAAGAAAGAAAGATCCCACAGTTCCTCAAAAGCCTGACTATCCTGAAGCAGCGGTTTCAAAAAGACCATCAAAGCTGCAAATCAGGAGATCCACAGCTCCAGTTGGTTCTGCTATCTACAAAAGAAGGCCACAGAAACAGCAGATTGCTGAAACCATCAAAGAGTTAATGGAAGGTGAAGACCTTGGAAAAGAAGGTATAAAGAAAATGATCATGGAAACTCTTGGTTTGGATCAAACTGCAAGTACTGCTCAGCCAGTCATGAATAGGCCAGCCTCTCCAAATACTTCTGCAAATAAACATCTCCCAAGAAACCCACCAGGCTCAAAAATACAAAAGTGGGAAACTGACAAACAGACCTGCGTATTGACTTTGCTCAGGTCTGGTGGAGAAGTGGAGAAAATATCAAGGGAACAAGCTCTTGGCCTGAGTCTTGAAGATTTGCAGGATCTCCTTGATCTTTCACTTAGCAGGGATGATGAAGATACAGATGCGCTAGACTTTGAATTACAATTTAAAGGTCAGATAAGGGAGCTGTTGATGAGGCAATAAAGAATTCCACAAATAATGAAGAGTTTTGGCATTATCTGTTCCAGGGGGAGATTGTTGGGATTGAACCCTATCAGAGGAACAGATAATTAAAGCCAAAACTGGATCAGAGCAGTGGAGCCAGAATAAGCAGATGTTTACATACAAATCTCTCCCCTTGAATGTGATTTCATATCTGCTGACCTCCTATCTGCTGATCTTGCAAAGTGCTGACCTACAACTGCTGCCTTGCATCTACTGCCCAAAGTCAAAGACTGATGGAAGACCAAAGCTCTGCTGATTCAATCTACTGCCTTGAGTCAAGTACTGCTGATCCGGACAAGCACTGCTGGGTTCACAGCAGTGGAAGGATGCAGCAGCAGTTTAAAGTGTCTTTTATGTAATGTAATGTAATAGCAGTAGTTAGTACATCAGTGTTTGTTAGATCAGAGGTTAGAGTTTGTTAGGAGGTTAGATGTCACTTTCATGGTGATGTCAGCTAAGATGCTCAGTGGTTTGTAAGTGCCTATAAATAGTTCAGCACTTTGTACTGTTCTATTAGCTCTTGCAATACCGTCTTCTTTGCACGAACAAACTACTGAGCTCTGGCTGAGGGGGAGTTTGCATTCATTCATCAATCATTGTAATCGTTGTTGAAACAAATTCAATCTTTCGATTCATTGTGTAAAGATGTTTGATTAAAGTATTACTCTCGTTTGATTGTATGCAAAGTTTGTTTTCATCTTAATTCCGCTGCACAACTCTCTCATTTCCATCTTAATTTCAAACGAAAATACAATAAAAAAGAAACTCAGATCCACGCGTGGAATTCCTCCTCGGGCTTGTGTATACCGTTAACACCCTTATTATTATTTAACGTTTTTCGTATAGATTACGAAGATAAACAGGTAGTTATGATTTCAATACATTGAAAATACGGGTTCATTAAACTTGTTACAGAATTAAAAACTATACAACATATGATTTGTGAGTTCGTCATTTTACATAACAAAGATACATAGTGCGGAAGCTTATTTCTTGATCGTGTTCGGTTCTTCGTCGTGCTTGATCGTCCTCCGGTGCTAAAATTATACCTGAAACTCATAAAACATGAGTTGGATTAGTCATACGTAACTTAAAATGTATTTAAACGAGTCCGAGAAGCGAAACTGATTAAAATATTTTTTTTCGCTAAAACAGTGTTTTTCGCGCCACGTGAAGGAACACAGTTGCTCCCTCGCGCCACGCGAGGGAGACTGTTTTCCAGCAGGTCTGGAGCTGGGTCCTGCAATTTTCAGCACTACCAGTTTTTACGGAAACGACCATAACTTCTTCGTTATAAATCCGTTTTACGCGATTCTTTTTCCTACGCGTCCGTAATTTAGTTCTCCATCATATGAAGTTAAAATTCCAACATCCAACATAATAAATTTTGAGACTTCTAAGCCTTCGACTCATTACCTTTTTACCTAATTTTAACCCGTTATGCATTTTATCAAACAAACGTATTTGTTTGATCCTTATATCACTTACACTTCTTCAAATTAATGTTATCTACCATTTTAGGTTCTAATTACAGGTTTATTACACAATTTAAACCCGTTTACGCTCGTATGCTTATTTTGACCCGTTAAGGGTATTTAAGCACTTTAAAGCTTGAAATCGCTTTCATTCATTTCTAGCATCTGATTCCCACATTTCTTATCAAGTAATCTTCCACCACAACTATATGTGCATTGGATTTAATGTGGATATCTATATGTTCCGAGTTTTACCCCTCGGATTATTATTTTACGGCAAAACTTAAATTGAGCCATTTGACTAACATATTACATCTTTCAACTCCTATACTTATTCTAAGTATTTATCTAATCATGAAATTCGTTTCCAAACAACCTTTAAGGTTTGTTTGTTCAGTTTAGCCTACAAGGGCGTTTTGGTCGATTTTGGTCCTTCTTTTACGATGAAGGACTCTCACCAATTATCCGACCAAAATAGCACTTTTAACTACAACATAATTATGCGTAACTGGCTCGGATCAACATATTGACCCGTTTTAATACCTTTCTGTTGGGATTGAACCCTATCAGAGTAACAGATAATTAAAGCCAAAACTGGATCAGAGCAGTGGAGCCAGAATAAGCAGATGTTTACATACAAATCTCTCCCCTTGAATGTGATTTCATATCTGCTGACCTCCTATCTGCTGATCTTGCAAAGTGCTGACCTACAACTGCTGCCTTGCATCTACTGCCCAAAGTCAAAGACTGATGGAAGACCAAAGCTCTGCTGATTCAATCTACTGCCTTGAGTCAAGTACTGCTGATCCGGACAAGCACTGCTGGGTTCTCAGCAGTGGAAGGATGCAGCAGCAGTTTAAAGTGTCTTTTATGTAATGTAATGTAATAGCAGTAGTTAGTACATCAGTGTTTGTTAGATCAGAGGTTAGAGTTTGTTAGGAGGTTAGATGTCACTTTCATGGTGACGTCAGCTAAGATGCTCAGTGGTTTGTAAGTGCCTATAAATAGTTCAGTACTTTGTACTGTTCTATTAGCTCTTGCAATACCGTCTTCTTTGCACGAACAAACTACTGAGCTCTGGCTGAGGGGGAGTTTGCATTCATTCATCAATCATTGTAATCGTTGCTGAAACAAATTCAATCTTTCGATTCATTGTGTAAAGATGTTTGATTAAAGTATTACTCTCGTTTGATTGTATGCAAAGTTTTTTTTCATCTTAATTCCGCTGCACAACTCTCTCATTTCCATCTTAATTTCAAACGAAAATACAATCAAAAAGAAACTCAGATCCACGCGTGGAATTCCTCCTCGGGCTTGTGTATACCGTTAACACCCTTATTATTATTTAACGGTTTTCGTATAGATTACGAAGATAAACAGGTAGTTATGATTTCAATACATTGAAAATACGGGTTCATTAAACTTGTTACAGAATTAAAAACTATACAACATATGATTTGTGAGTTCGTCATTTTACATAACAAAGATACATAGTGCGGAAGCTTATTTCTTGATCGTGTTCGGTTCTTCGTCGTGCTTGATCGTCCTCCGGTGCTAAAATTATACCTGAAACTCATAAAACATGAGTTGAATTAGTCATACGTAACTTAAAATGTATTTAAACGAGTCCGGGAAGCGAAACTGATTAAAATAATTTTTTTCGCTAAAACAGTGTTTTTCGCGCCACGTGAAGGAACACAGTTGCTCCCTCGCGCCACGCGAGGGAGACTGTTTTCCAGCAGGTCTGGAGCTGGGTCCTGCAATTTTCAGCAATACCAGTTTTTACGGAAACGACCATAACTTCTTCGTTATAAATCCGTTTTACGCGATTCTTTTTCCTACGCGTCCGTAATTTAATTCTCCATCATATGAAGTTAAAATTCCAACATCCAACATAATAAATTTTGAGACTTCTAAGCCTTCGACTCATTACCTTTTTACCGAATTTTAACCCGTTATGCATTTTATCAAACAAACGTATTTGTTTGATCCTTATATCACTTACACTTCTTCAAATTAATGTTATCTACCATTTTAGGTTCTAATTACAGGTTTATTACACAATTTAAACCCGTTTACGCTCGTATGCTTATTTTGACCCGTTAAGGGTATTTAAGCACTTTAAAGCTTGAAATCGCTTTCATTCATTTCTAGCATCTGATTCCCACATTTCTTATCAAGTAATCTTCCACCACAACTATATGTGCATTGGATTTAATGTGGATATCTATATGTTCCGAGTTTTACCCCTCGGATTATTATTTTACGGCAAAACTTAAATTGAGCCATTTGACTAACATATTACATCTTTCAACTCCTATACTTATTCTAAGTATTTATCTAATCATGAAATTCGTTTCCAAACAACCTTTAAGGTTTGTTTGTTCAGTTTAGCCTACAAGGGCGTTTTGGTCGATTTTGGTCCTTCTTTTACGATGAAGGACTCTCACCAATTATCCGACCAAAATAGCACTTTTAACTACAACATAATTATGCGTAACTGGCTCGGATCAACATATTGACCCGTTTTAATACCTTTCTGTTGGGATTGAACCCTATCAGAGTAACAGATAATTAAAGCCAAAACTGGATCAGAGCAGTGGAGCCAGAATAAGCAGATGTTTACATACAAATCTCTCCCCTTGAATGTGATTTCATATCTGCTGACCTCCTATCTGCTGATCTTGCAAAGTGCTGACCTACAACTGCTGCCTTGCATCTACTGCCCAAAGTCAAAGACTGATGGAAGACCAAAGCTCTGCTGATTCAATCTACTGCCTTGAGTCAAGTACTGCTGATCCGGACAAGCACTGCTGGGTTCTCAGCAGTGGAAGGATGCAGCAGCAGTTTAAAGTGTCTTTTATGTAATGTAATGTAATAGCAGTAGTTAGTACATCAGTGTTTGTTAGATCAGAGGTTAGAGTTTGTTAGGAGGTTAGATGTCACTTTCATGGTGACGTCAGCTAAGATGCTCAGTGGTTTGTAAGTGCCTATAAATAGTTCAGTACTTTGTACTGTTCTATTAGCTCTTGCAATACCGTCTTCTTTGCACGAACAAACTACTGAGCTCTGGCTGAGGGGGAGTTTGCATTCATTCATCAATCATTGTAATCGTTGCTGAAACAAATTCAATCTTTCGATTCATTGTGTAAAGATGTTTGATTAAAGTATTACTCTCGTTTGATTGTATGCAAAGTTTTTTTTCATCTTAATTCCGCTGCACAACTCTCTCATTTCCATCTTAATTTCAAACGAAAATACAATCAAAAAGAAACTCAGATCCAACAATTGGTATCAGAGCTTGGACAGTCAAATTTGATCTAACAATCATTTTGACGTAAATAGTTCAGCTCATAACAGTTGATACTGATCGTTTGTTCGTCCGTTGAAAAACAGAGCAAGGATTAATCACCATTAAAGTTGATTTCTCAGTGTCTGTAAAACAACAAGAATGACGTCACAATCTCAGGATGATAAAAACAACATCGGCTCACTTTTTAAACCACCTATGCTAAAAAGAAATGAGTACAACATCTGGCAGAGAAGGATGGGTCACATCCTTGCTCAACAAAGCACAGGTTGTTGGAGGTCTGTCATTTATGGTCCCCATGTTCCTTCAGTCTCAAGCGCTGAAGATGCTAAAAAGTTCGTTCCAAAACCAGTTGAAAATTATACCGAAACCGACTTTCAAAAGATCGAACTAGATGCTAAAGCTTTTAGCATCATAGCATCAGCGCTGCCCAATGAGATATATGCTGGATTGTTACACTGTAACAGTGCCAAAGAGTTATGGGACGCACTTAAGGAACAGTTTGGGGGAACTGAAGAAGTCATAGAAAACAATAGGGAAATCCTGAACCAACAGTATGAAACATTTTGCTACGTTAAAGGCGAATCACTAACGCAACAATTTGAGCGTTTCAGTTGTCTCATCAGTGAACTGAGGCTTGTTAACACCACTTTTACAAACTCAACTCAAAATAGCAGGTTCCTCAGGTCACTGCCAGAAAAATGGGACACCATAGCTTTTGTCACTCGAAACTCACCTGAATTCAAGGATCTGACCTTGACCCAACTCCACGGTCGACTCCTGACCTACGAAAGGGAGTTGAACCAGAAAAGGAGGTTACAAAAGTCAGGAAAAGTTACCGATGATTACACTTTCGGTAATACTGCTCTTCTGGGTCAAGAAGAATCTGGGAGCAGTGGTAAGGATCAGGGTTATGATCACTTCATTGACATAATTGCTGGTGCAAATTTTAACAACCCTGATCCTCACTCTGCAAGTTATGCATTCACTGCTAACGAAAACCAGATGTCAGATAATCTAAGCTTTGAACTCAATGATTTACAACATTTCGATCCCACTGACTTAGAGGAAATGGACATCCTACATCAACTGGCTTTGCTAAGTGTTAGAACTAGCAAATTTTACAAAAGAACAGGGCGAAAATTCCCAGGTTTGCATGGGAATCTAAGGGTTGGGTTGGATAAATCGAAAATCAAGTGCTACAAGTGTAATAGGTTGGGACATTTTGCTAGGGAATGTAGGAGTCAAACTACTGGTCCCATAATTACTCATCCTAGCTCAAATCCTAGACCTCAAAACCAAACCACTGTGCACTATGCCCAGTATACCCCAGCAGCTCAAGTGAACACTGCTCACTATGCTGCTGCCCCTGTGCCAGTACACTATGTCCAAACTACTGTTCCACAAATCCAATATGTTCAAACCCCTGCTCCCCAGGTACAAGTGCAAACTGTTGCACCTCAAATCACTGCTCCAGCAGCAGCACAACCAGATCAACAAAGTTTTTTCACTCAAGGGTTTGTTGACTGGAGCAGTATGCCTGATGATCTTAGTGATGAAAATTTTGCACTCTATGCTTCTAATGATTCTTCACATGATGAGTTTTGTTTGATGGCATTAGAGTCAATACAGGAGGGGGTTAAAACTGAGGAGGAACAGCAGTGCTTTGAAACAGTGGAAGAGGTGACTGAAGCAGTGGTTACTGCTGTGGCTGGTGAACTACTGTTGGGAGAAAGTTCAGGTACCCTGATTGAACCAATGACAGATCCATGGTCCGTAGAGGACCAAGAAGAAGAGAAAGAAGAAAAGGCTGGTGAAAAGAAGGTGAAAGCTGATGATGAAGAAGATCATCAATGTGATTGTGCAATGATGGCAGCTGCCAAGGGAGCTTCTGCATGCTTTGATAGTCTTTGGGATGTAGATAGTGGAGGCTCCAGGCACATGACAGGATGTAAAGCCCTCCTCAAAGACTTTAAAATCCATGGAGGGGGTGATATATCCTTTGGGAATAATAGTAAAGGAAAAGTTCTGGGGTCGGGTACAGTGGAGTCTGGAAAAGTAAAATTTGAAAATGTCAATCTAATAGACAATCTAAAATTCAACATTCTGAGTGTGTCCCAAATGAGTGACAAGGGATTTGGGTCATTCTTCACAAAAGACTGTTGTAGGATTGTTGGACCAGAAATGGTCAAAAAGATTGAAGCAATAATCAACTCTGGTCAAACTAAACTTGTTGCTTAAAGAAGTGGCAATGTTTATGTTGTTGACATGTCAAAAGAGTATCCCAGAGCTGATGCCTGTCTGTTCTCAGCTGCCTCTAACAAAGAGACAGAACTTTGGCACAGAAGGCTGGGACACACAAATCTTAAGACAATCACAGAAATTTCAAAAAATGGTTTGGTGAGAGGCCTACCACAAAAATTGTTTTCATGTCCTGAACATTGCATTTCCTGTTTAAAAGGAAAACAGCATAAAAGTTCTTACAAGTCCATTGAAGAGTCCAAAACAACCCAGTGTTTGCAAATGCTACACATGGATTTGTTTGGCCCAGTTCAAGTCATGAGCCTCAAAAAGAAAAGATATTGTTTGGTTATTGTTGATGACTTTTCTAGGTTCACATGGACTTTCTTTTTGCACTCAAAAGATGAAACTGCAGGCATTTTGCAAGACTTTGTAATACAGGTTGAAAAGCAATTTGACCTTCCAGTGAAAAGCTTCAGGAGTGACAATGGCACAGAATTCAAAAATAGGGAGTTAGATGCCTTCTGTGTGAAGAAAGGGATTGTAAGGCAGTACAGCATCCCTAGAACACCAGAGCAGAATGGGGTAGTGGAAAGGAAGAATAGAACTCTGATTGAGGCTGCCAGAACCATGCTTGCAGATTCAGGTTTGCCATTAACTTTCTGGGCAGAGGCAGTAAACACTGCTTGCTATGTTCAGAACAGAGTTTTAATAAACCCCAGGCACAAAAAGACTGCCTATGAAATTCTGTATAAAATTAAACCACTGATCTCATATTTCAAAGTGTTTGGCTGCCCATGCTTTATTTTGAACTTAAAAGATTCCATTTCAAAATTTGCAGCCAAAATTGATTGTGGTTATCATCTGGGATACTCAACCACTGCCAAGGCCTACAAAGTGTTCAATACACGGACCAAGGCAGTGGAGGAGACTTTGAATGTTAAGTTCAATGAACTTTCATCAATGAAAATCCCAGCAAACCCTGCTGATCTGTTTGATCTTGAAAAATTTACTTTTGAAAATACTGTTGTCAAGACTAACAGTGCAGGTCCATCAGAGGATACAACACCAGACTATGGGTATGAAATCATCATCCCTCAAAGGTCTGCCACAAAGGGAAAAGCACCAGCTGTTCAAAACAGTTGTCAAAGCTCAACCACTGCTACCTCAACAGTTGTTGACCAAAGTAGCCCATCAACCACTGCTTCCACATCCTCAAACACTGCTGACAAAAGTCCTCAAACAGTGGATAAAAGTCAGCAGTTGTCCACTTCATTACCTCCTATTCCACCACCTTTTGAAGCCACTGCTGGATCATCAAAGTCCCCAGCAGTGGTTAGCTCAGATGATACACATTTGCAGCCTTCACAAACCAATGCCATCATACCATACCAAGGAGATTTAATCTTCTTGCGATCTCATCCACCTGATCAAATTATTGGCAACATAAATGAAGGGGTGCTCACAAGAAGCCAAACCCAAAACATTTGTCTTTTTGCTGGTTTTCTATCACTCCATCAGCCAGTCAAGTACCAAGAGGCACTGAAAGACAACAGCTGGGTAGAAGCCATGCAAGAGTTCCACAAATAATGAAGAGTTTTGGCATTATCTGTTCCAGGGGGAGATTGTTGGGATTGAACCCTATCAGAGGAACAGATAATTAAAGCCAAAACTGGATCAGAGCAGTGGAGCCAGAATAAGCAGATGTTTACATACAAATCTCTCCCCTTGAATGTGATTTCATATCTGCTGACCTCCTATCTGCTGATCTTGCAAAGTGCTGACCTACAACTGCTGCCTTGCATCTACTGCCCAAAGTCAAAGACTGATGGAAGACCAAAGCTCTGCTGATTCAATCTACTGCCTTGAGTCAAGTACTGCTGATCCGGACAAGCACTGCTGGGTTCTCAGCAGTGGAAGGATGCAGCAGCAGTTTAAAGTGTCTTTTATGTAATGTAATGTAATAGCAGTAGTTAGTACATCAGTGTTTGTTAGATCAGAGGTTAGAGTTTGTTAGGAGGTTAGATGTCACTTTCATGGTGACGTCAGCTAAGATGCTCAGTGGTTTGTAAGTGCCTATAAATAGTTCAGTACTTTCTACTGTTCTATTAGCTCTTGCAATACTGTCTTCTTTGCACGAACAAACTACTGAGCTCTGGCTGAGGGGGAGTTTGCATTCATTCATCAATCATTGTAATCGTTGTTGAAACAAATTCAATCTTTCGATTCATTGTGTAAAGATGTTTGATTAAAGTATTACTCTCGTTTGATTGTATGCAAAGTTTGTTTTCATCTTAATTCCGCTGCACAACTCTCTCATTTCCATCTTAATTTCAAACGAAAATACAATAAAAAAGAAACTCAGATCCACGCGTGGAATTCCTCCTCGGGCTTGTGTATACCGTTAACACCCTTATTATTATTTAACGGTTTTCGTATAGATTACGAAGATAAACAGGTAGTTATGATTTCAATACATTGAAAATACGGGTTCATTAAACTTGTTACAGAATTAAAAACTATACAACATATGATTTGTGAGTTCGTCATTTTACATAACAAAGATACATAGTGCGGAAGCTTATTTCTTGATCGTGTTCGGTTCTTCGTCGTGCTTGATCGTCCTCCGGTGCTAAAATTATACCTGAAACTCATAAAACATGAGTTGGATTAGTCATACGTAACTTAAAATGTATTTAAACGAGTCCGGGAAGCGAAACTGATTAAAATAATTTTTTTCGCTAAAACAGTGTTTTTCGCGCCACGTGAAGGAACACAGTTGCTCCCTCGCGCCACGCGAGGGAGACTGTTTTCCAGCAGGTCTGGAGCTGGGTCCTGCAATTTTCAGCAATACCAGTTTTTACGGAAACGACCATAACTTCTTCGTTATAAATCCGTTTTACGCGATTCTTTTTCCTACGCGTCCGTAATTTAATTCTCCATCATATGAAGTTAAAATTCCAACATCCAACATAATAAATTTTGAGACTTCTAAGCCTTCGACTCATTACCTTTTTACCGAATTTTAACCCGTTATGCATTTTATCAAACAAACGTATTTGTTTGATCCTTATATCACTTACACTTCTTCAAATTAATGTTATCTACCATTTTAGGTTCTAATTACAGGTTTATTACACAATTTAAACCCGTTTACGCTCGTATGCTTATTTTGACCCGTTAAGGGTATTTAAGCACTTTAAAGCTTGAAATCGCTTTCATTCATTTCTAGCATCTGATTCCCACATTTCTTATCAAGTAATCTTCCACCACAACTATATGTGCATTGGATTTAATGTGGATATCTATATGTTCCGAGTTTTACCCCTCGGATTATTATTTTACGGCAAAACTTAAATTGAGCCATTTGACTAACATATTACATCTTTCAACTCCTATACTTATTCTAAGTATTTATCTAATCATGAAATTCGTTTCCAAACAACCTTTAAGGTTTGTTTGTTCAGTTTAGCCTACAAGGGCGTTTTGGTCGATTTTGGTCCTTCTTTTACGATGAAGGACTCTCACCAATTATCCGACCAAAATAGCACTTTTAACTACAACATAATTATGCGTAACTGGCTCGGATCAACATATTGACCCGTTTTAATACCTTTCTGTTGGGATTGAACCCTATCAGAGTAACAGATAATTAAAGCCAAAACTGGATCAGAGCAGTGGAGCCAGAATAAGCAGATGTTTACATACAAATCTCTCCCCTTGAATGTGATTTCATATCTGCTGACCTCCTATCTGCTGATCTTGCAAAGTGCTGACCTACAACTGCTGCCTTGCATCTACTGCCCAAAGTCAAAGACTGATGGAAGACCAAAGCTCTGCTGATTCAATCTACTGCCTTGAGTCAAGTACTGCTGATCCGGACAAGCACTGCTGGGTTCTCAGCAGTGGAAGGATGCAGCAGCTGTTTAAAGTGTCTTTTATGTAATGTAATGTAATGTAATGTAATAGCAGTAGTTAGTACATCAGTGTTTGTTAGATCAGAGGTTAGAGTTTGTTAGGAGGTTAGATGTCACTTTCATGGTGACGTCAGCTAAGATGCTCAGTGGTTTGTAAGTGCCTATAAATAGTTCAGTACTTTGTACTGTTCTATTAGCTCTTGCAATACCGTCTTCTTTGCACGAACAAACTACTGAGCTCTGGCTGAGGGGGAGTTTGCATTCATTCATCAATCATTGTAATCGTTGCTGAAACAAATTCAATCTTTCGATTCATTGTGTAAAGATGTTTGATTAAAGTATTACTCTCGTTTGATTGTATGCAAAGTTTTTTTTCATCTTAATTCCGCTGCACAACTCTCTCATTTCCATCTTAATTTCAAACGAAAATACAATCAAAAAGAAACTCAGATCCAACAATTGGTATCAGAGCTTGGACAGTCAAATTTGATCTAACAATCATTTTGACGTAAATAGTTCAGCTCATAACAGTTGATACTGATCGTTTGTTCGTCCGTTGAAAAACAGAGCAAGGATTAATCACCATTAAAGTTGATTTCTCAGTGTCTGTAAAACAACAAGAATGACGTCACAATCTCAGGATGATAAAAACAACATCGGCTCACTTTTTAAACCACCTATGCTAAAAAGAAATGAGTACAACATCTGGCAGAGAAGGATGGGTCACATCCTTGCTCAACAAAGCACAGGTTGTTGGAGGTCTGTCATTTATGGTCCCCATGTTCCTTCAGTCTCAAGCGCTGAAGATGCTAAAAAGTTCGTTCCAAAACCAGTTGAAAATTATACCGAAACCGACTTTCAAAAGATCGAACTAGATGCTAAAGCTTTTAGCATCATAGCATCAGCGCTGCCCAATGAGATATATGCTGGACTGTTACACTGTAACAGTGCCAAAGAGTTATGGGACGCACTTAAGGAACAGTTTGGGGGAACTGAAGAAGTCATAGAAAACAATAGGGAAATCCTGAACCAACAGTATGAAACATTTTGCTACGTTAAAGGCGAATCACTAACGCAACAATTTGAGCGTTTCAGTTGTCTCATCAGTGAACTGAGGCTTGTTAACACCACTTTTACAAACTCAACTCAAAATAGCAGGTTCCTCAGGTCACTGCCAGAAAAATGGGACACCATAGCTTTTGTCACTCGAAACCCCTGCTCCCCAGGTACAAGTGCAAACTGTTGCACCTCAAACCACTGCTCCAGCAGCAGCACAACCAGATCAACAAAGTTTTTTCACTCAAGGGTTTGTTGACTGGAGCAGTATGCCTGATGATCTTAGTGATGAAAATTTTGCACTCTATGCTTCTAATGATTCTTCACATGATGAGTTTTGTTTGATGGCATTAGAGTCAATACAGGAGGGGGTTGAAACTGAGGAGGAACAGCAGTGCTTTGAAACAGTGGAAGAGGTGACTGAAGCAGTGGTTACTGCTGTGGCTGGTGAACTACTGTTGGGAGAAAGTTCAGGTACCCTGATTGAACCAATGACAGATCCATGGTCCGTAGAGGACCAAGAAGAAGAGAAAGAAGAAAAGGCTGGTGAAAAGAAGGTGAAAGCTGATGATGAAGAAGATCATCAATGTGATTGTGCAATGATGGCAGCTGCCAAGGGAGCTTCTGCATGCTTTGATAGTCTTTGGTATGTAGATAGTGGAGGCTCCAGGCACATGACAGGATGTAAAGCCCTCCTCAAAGACTTTAAAATCCATGGAGGGGGTGATATATCCTTTGGGAATAATAGTAAAGGAAAAGTTCTGGGGTCGGGTACAGTGGAGTCTGGAAAAGTAAAATTTGAAAATGTCAATCTAATAGACAATCTAAAATTCAACATTCTGAGTGTGTCCCAAATGAGTGACAAGGGATTTGGGTCATTCTTCACAAAAGACTGTTGTAGGATTGTTGGACCAGAAATGGTCAAAAAGATTGAAGCAATAATCAACTCTGGTCAAACTAAACTTGTTGCTTAAAGAAGTGGCAATGTTTATGTTGTTGACATGTCAAAAGAGTGTCCCAGAGCTGATGCCTGTCTGTTCTCAGCTGCCTCTAACAAAGAGACAGAACTTTGGCACAGAAGGCTGGGACACACAAATCTTAAGACAATCACAGAAATTTCAAAAAATGGTTTGGTGAGAGGCCTACCACAAAAATTGTTTTCATGTCCTGAACATTGCATTTCCTGTTTAAAAGGAAAACAGCATAAAAGTTCTTACAAGTCCGTTGAAGAGTCCAAAACAACCCAGTGTTTGCAAATGCTACACATGGATTTGTTTGGCCCAGTTCAAGTCATGAGCCTCAAAAAGAAAAGATATTGTTTGGTTATTGTTGATGACTTTTCTAGGTTCACATGGACTTTCTTTTTGCACTCAAAAGATGAAACTGCAGGCATTTTGCAAGACTTTGTAATACAGGTTGAAAAGCAATTTGACCTTCCAGTGAAAAGCTTCAGGAGTGACAATGGCACAGAATTCAAAAATAGGGAGTTAGATGCCTTCTGTGTGAAGAAAGGGATTGTAAGGCAGTACATCATCCCTAGAACACCAGAGCAGAATGGGGTAGTGGAAAGGAAGGACAGAACTCTGATTGAGGCTGCCAGAACCATGCTTGCAGATTCAGGTTTGCCATTAACTTTCTGGGCAGAGGCAGTAAACACTGCTTGCTATGTTCAGAACAGAGTTTTAATAAACCCCAGGCACAAAAAGACTGCCTATGAAATTCTGTATAAAATTAAACCACTGATCTCATATTTCAAAGTGTTTGGCTGCCCATGCTTTATTTTGAACTTAAAAGATTCCATTTCAAAATTTGCAGCCAAAATTGATTGTGGTTATCATCTGGGATACTCAACCACTGCCAAGGCCTACAAAGTGTTCAATACACGGACCAAGGCAGTGGAGGAGACTTTGAATGTTAAGTTCAATGAACTTTCATCAATGAAAATCCCAGCAAACCCTGCTGATCTGTTTGATCTTGAAAAATTTACTTTTGAAAATACTGCTGTCAAGACTAACAGTGCAGGTCCATCAGAGGATACAACACCAGACTATGGGTATAAAATCATCATCCCTCAAAGGTCTGCCACAAAGGGAAAAGCACCAGCTGTTCAAAACAGTTGTCAAAGCTCAACCACTGCTACCTCAACAGTTGTTGACCAAAGTAGCCCATCAACCACTGCTTCCACATCCTCAAACACTGCTGACAAAAGTCCTCAAACAGTGGATAAAAGTCAGCAGTTGTCCACTTTATTACCTCCTATTCCACCACCTTTTGAAGCCACTGCTGGATCATCAAAGTCCCCAGCAGTGGTTAGCTCAGATGATACACATTTGTAGCCTTCACAAACCAATGCCATCATACCATACCAAGGAGATTTAATCTTCTTGCGATCTCATCCACCTGATCAAATTATTGGCAACATAAATGAAGGGGTGCTCACAAGAAGCCAAACCCAAAACATTTGTCTTTTTGCTGGTTTTCTATCACTCCATCAGCCAGTCAAGTACCAAGAGGCACTGAAAGAGAACAAAACTGATGAAAGGGGTATTGTTGTCAAGAATAAAGCCAGGCTTGTGGTTCAAGGTTACAGACAGGAAGATGGGATTGATTATGATGAAACATTTGCCCCTGTTGCAAGATTGGAAGCCATTAGACTGTTCCTGGCCTTTGCTGTCAACCACAATATGAAGGTGTTTCAAATGGATATCAAAAGTGCTTTCCTTTATGGTACAATTCAAGAAGAGGTGTATGTTTGTCAACCTCCAGGTTTTGAGGATCCATTTTATCCAGATCATGTCTACAGGCTAAACAAAGCCTTGTATGGCTTGAAACAAGCACCAAGGGCCTGGTATGAAACTCTTTCCAACTTCCTACTCTCAAATGGTTTCAAAAGAGGTACCATTGATAAAACACTGTTTTTAAAATGGAGAGGGAAGGATTTAATGATTGTCCAGATTTATGTGGATGACATTATTTTTGGAAGCACATGTAACTCAATGTGTGAAGAGTTTAGAGAACTCGTGACAGCTGAGTTTGAAATGAGTGCTATGGGTGAGCTGCAATGCTTTCTTGGTCTCCAAGTACATCAATTGCAAAATGGAACTTTCATTCATCAAAGCAAATATGCTAAAGAACTTTTAACCAAATTTGATATGAATGATTGTAAACCATGCAGCACACCCATGGCAACAAATAAGCTGGTCATGTCTGATGAAAAGGATGAGCTGATTGGCCAAACACTTTATAGAAGCATGATTGGGTCTTTACTGTACCTAACTGCATCTAGACCAGACATCATGTTTGCAACATGTGTCTGTGCAAGAAGTCAATCAGCTCCCAGAAAATCAAATCTCATTGCTGTAAAAAGGATCTTCAGATACATAAAAGGTGCTCCCACACTTGGTATCTGGTATCCAGCTAATGGGAACATCAAGCTTTCAGGTTTCTCAGACAGTGACTTTGCTGGATGTCACACCACAAGGAAGTCCACATCAGGAGGGTGCCAGTTTCTAGGTGATTGCTTAGTCTCATGGCAAAGCAAAAAGCAAGCAGCTGTTTCAACATCCACTGCTGAAGCTGAATACATTGCTGCTGCAAGCTGTACAGCCCAACTCCTGTGGCTTCAAAATCAGTTACTGGATTTTGGTATCACTGCCTTGAAGACACCACTCATGTTGGACAGTCAGGCAGCAGAAAATATCATCAAAAATCCAGTTTCCCATTCAACCACCAAACACATCGACATCAGACATCACTTTGTGAGGGATTGCTATGAAAAAGGTTTGATTTCTCTGCATCATGTCCCAACTAAAGACCAGCTGGCTGATGTGCTCACAAAAGCACTTGATACAGCCACTTTTGAAAGCTTGGTCTATAGAATTGGGATGCTGAACATGGAATAACAAGCAACATCTTGTTTTTCTATGAATAAAAGCAACAAAATGTTTTCGGAAAATCAAAACTCCATCCTTAAAAATAGCTAAAAATGAAAATTTTCATTAAAATCCTTAAAAGTCTGCCATTAACCACCGATTGTTCAAAAGTCTGCCCTACTTCAAAAGTCTGTCCACTGCTGAAAGTCAACCCCTGTTCTCTCATTACTTTGATAAACTCTGTTGTTCAAAAGCAGTGTCTTATCCACTGATATGCTATCCACTGATAGTGAAAATCATCCACTGCTTTCATACCACTGCCTTCATCAGTCCCTATCACACAAGTACTGTCCTTCACTTTCACCAGGGGTTGTCACGTGGGCAGTACATATTGGTCAGACCTTTTGTAACGGCTGCCACCTCAGCATTCACTTTCTTCCCTATAAAATCCCTCATTCACCACCAAAACAGGGTTTTACTGTCGAATTGAATTCTTAAAAATTCTCTTCTCAAAGCAGTTTTTTCATCTCATCTTCCACAAATTTCTTCGATCATTCATCTTCAAAATGACAAAATCGAAGTCATCTTCAAAACCCTCATCCAAATCATCATCGAAAACAGCCTCTCAAAAGGCAATCTCCACTGAAATTCCACATACACCATCTCACAATCTCCTGGGTCTTCTCACAAAACCAGGAACCACCAAAGTTTTCGATTCCATCATTGATCTCATGGCAAAATCAAAGTACAAAACTTTGTTCACTGCCGTTGCACCAATTTATTTGGCGACCCAAAGGGAGTTCTGGAAAAATGCAACCCTTGAAAAACAAGGAGACACTGCAACCACCATAAACTCTTCTATAAAGGGTAAAGCTTTCCAAATCACGCCACAATCCATTTCAGAGGTCTTTCAACTCGATGATCAAGAAGGTAAAATCTCTTTCACTAAAAACGAGTTGCAAACTGACTTCATTGAGAGAGGGTATGAAGCCACAATGATGAAGAAAATTACCTTAGAAAAAGGTTATTTTCCTTCTGCAACCAGATTTTTATTTCATACCCTCCTACTATGTGTTTCAAATAAAACCACTTCTTTCAATGAAATCCCTTTAAAGATTCAAAATCTGGGATATGCTATTCTTCAAGGAGAAAATTTTAATTATTCTCGGGAAATTTTTAAAGATTTGGTTAATAATGTTGAAACAAAATCATTCTTACTGTTTCCAAGGTTTTTAAGTTACTATTTTTCAAAGAAATTCAGTAAGGATGATTTAGCTGTAATAAACCAAGGTGATTCTACTCAAATAAACAGTTTAACAACTGAAACTTTTTCAAGAATGTTAGCACCTTGCAAAACACAAGCAGAGGTGCCTGAGCAGATTTTAGCAGTTACAACTGCTCCTCAGGTATCTGCTGCTGAGCCCACTGCTCAAGGTGATCAAAGCAGCAGCACAACTGTTTTGAAACCCACACCTAAAATTACCAAAAAGCCAACAAAAAGAAAAACACAAAAACCCCCCAAAACCATCAAAAAGGCATCTCTGGAGGATGAGATACCAGAGCTCCTGCCAGTGACAACACAAAAGTCAAAAGAAACCACTGCTGCTACTTCCTCTCAGCAGTTGGTACAAATATCTCAACCCATAACCGAAACTCCTCCTGTTTCTTCACAAAAAGAACAGCTTGTACAAATAGGGTCTCCACATCATGATGCTCTGGAAACACTCGTTTCTATCATCCACAGTCCAATGCCCGGGACACATCCTATTTCTACACCAATCATCACATCCACAATTCCCTCACCAATAAAACCACTGTTGGATGCAATTGATTTGAACCAGGCATTAACCAGTCCTTCTCAATCACCTGATAATGAGAATATACCTCAACAACTGACTGGGTCTGATGTATCAATCTTTGCTAACCCACCAACACAACCTGAGGAGGTTACACCCCATGAGTTACAAGTAACTCTTGGTGGTAATCCAAGTGAAGCAGCCACTACAACTGTCGAACCTACAGGTTTACAGTTGGACAGTGGTTACATTAATAAGACTTCCTTGGAGGCAATTCCTTTTATAGCACCTCTGCCAACCACCAGTGGATTTATTTATCCTACTGGCAACATCAAAAGGTTGTCAAGTGTTGAAGGAAGAAGACCCCAGTACCAAGAAAAAGGGGCATTAGTGGTTAATGTTTGGAGTATACTCCCTACATCTACCACTGATAAAACCACTGCTAGTGGGAAATCAGATGATCCCATTAACTTGGGTGATGGTTTAAAGTACCAAAAATTGACGGATCGTATTGCAAAGCTTGATAACTCTGTTGCAGAACTCAAAGATATGCTACAACAGGTGTTACAAGTTCAGAAGGTACAATCAACTGCTGTTCCACCTCAAGCACCTGCTCCACAAAGGGCACCTGCTACAAATGAGCTCTGGAATCTATTTCAATCTTTTCTCCAACAACAAGCACAATTAGCAGATCAGCAACATGAAAAACATGTACAACAGCTGAGAAATGCAATGGAGTCAAGGTTCAAGAACACTCAGGCTGATTTAAAGGCTCTCAAAACTCAAATCTTGCACACCACTGGCACTGCTCCTCCAAAAGTACGCTACATTTATCAAATCCCAGAAGATAATGCCAAAAAGGGGGAGAAAATTAAGGAGTGGAAAAAGAAGGGTATAGAGGATGGTCTCTATCTTGAACCAGAAAATTCAAACATGACCAAAAAGATCCCTTTGCCAGATGGCAGCAAGAAAATTGATGTGACAACAAATGCACTAGCAGAAGCAGTTGCAAGTGTAAAAAGGGACAGAGAGGCCAAAAGGAAAGCCAGGGTGGACAGAATGGATCATCCAGATCAGGGTACTTCTGGGTCAAAGGATCATGAAAATCCTGTTGAGGAAAAGAAGAAGCCTACTAGAAAAGTAAGGCAACCCAAATCCATTCCAACCAGACATTCAAAGTCTGCTAAAAAACCACCATACAAAACAGCTGATGCAACAGGAGTTACAAAAACTACTGTTTGCCAAACAGTTGTTCCATCAACACACACCACTTCAACACACACAACATCCACTGCTTTACCATCATCACCACCAAAAACAACACCTGCTGACATACAGCAGAAGACCGCAGATGTTATAACATCTGTTGTAATGACAACAGTGGTTGAAACACCAGTTGTTTCAACAGCTGTTAGTCAATCACAATCCACTACCACTACATCTACCACCACTGTTCCATCCAAAACATCATCAGTCCCTCCTACAAAAAGGAGAAGACTAATTCTCAAAGATGATGAAAATTCACCACCACAAACATCTTCAAAATCTTTAGCACTTGTCACAATTCCAAAACCTGTTCCTCTCTCTTCAGTTAAAATGTACAAGCCCTTACCTCCTGCAGGTGTTCAATTTCCTCTTGAATTAGCAGCTGTTAGAGAAGAAATAAAATCTTTTTACTTTGAGGATGACCCTGCCAAAAGGAGTTTGCCATCAATAAAAGGATATCCCTGGCCTAAAAATGTTGATGAATATTTGGAAATCAAGGCCAAGAAAGCAGAGGATATCTCAAAGAAAAACACACAAGGGAAATCTGATAAAGAAATTGCACAGAGAAGTCAATATTTGCTCACACAAGTCAGATCCCTAGAGCAATTTGCAAAAAATGTTAGTCAACAAATTTCTGGAAGAGCAGCTGAAACTCTGAAGAAAGACTACATTGAAAGCATCATGGCTCACAAGAAGTACAAAGGAGAGAGATACATGTACAAAGAGTGGACTATTCCTGAACTTGAAAATGAAGCAGCAACAATTCAAGACATGATAAAAAGGAAAGTCACTCACACTCCTCCTAACTGGGCAAAGTTTAGAAAGAATGTACCTGACAAACAGGAAGAGCTGAGGAGAATGAAAGAGGAACTGGTAGCAGCTGATTATGGAAACAAAAGACAAGTTGCTAGATGGAAAGAAGATGTGGTCAGGGCTACTTACAAAAAGTTGGAACAATTAAGAAAGAAAGATCCCACAGTTCCTCAAAAGCCTGACTATCCTGAAGCAGCGGTTTCAAAAAGACCATCAAAGCTGCAAATCAGGAGATCCACAGCTCCAGTTGGTTCTGCCATCTACAAAAGAAGGCCACAGAAACAGCTGATTGCTGAAACCATCAAAGAGTTAATGGAAGGTGAAGACCTTGGAAAAGAAGGTATAAAGAAAATGATCATGGAAACTCTTGGTTTGGATCAAACTGCAAGTACTGCTCAGCCAGTCATGAATAGGCCAGCCTCTCCAAATACTTCTGCAAATAAACATCTCCCAAGAAACCCACCAGGCTCAAAAATACAAAAGTGGGAAACTGACAAACAGACCTGCGTATTGACTTTGCTCAGGTCTGGTGGAGAAGTGGAGAAAATATCAAGGGAACAAGCTCTTGGCCTGAGTCTTGAAGATTTGCAGGATCTCCTTGATCTTTCACTTAGCAGGGATGATGAAGATACAGATGCGCTAGACTTTGAATTACAATTTAAAGGTCAGATAAGGGAGCTGTTGATGAGGCAATAAAGAATTCCACAAATAATGAAGAGTTTTGGCATTATCTGTTCTAGGGGGAGATTGTTGGGATTGAACCCTATCAGAGGAACAGATAATTAAAGCCAAAACTGGATCAGAGCAGTGGAGCCAGAATAAGCAGATGTTTACATACAAATCTCTCCCCTTGAATGTGATTTCATATCTGCTGACCTCCTATCTGCTGATCTTGCAAAGTGCTGACCTACAACTGCTGCCTTGCATCTACTGCCCAAAGTTAAAGACTGTTGGAAGACCAAAGCTCTGCTGATTCAATCTACTGCCTTGAGTCAAGTACTGCTGATCCGGACAAGCACTGCTGGGTTCTCAGCAGTGGAAGGATGCAGCAGCAGTTTAAAGTGTCTTTTATGTAATGTAATGTAATAGCAGTAGTTAGTACATCAGTGTTTGTTAGATCAGAGGTTAGAGTTTGTTAGGAGGTTAGATGTCACTTTCATGGTGACGTCAGCTAAGATGCTCAGTGGTTTGTAAGTGCCTATAAATAGTTCAGTACTTTGTACTGTTCTATTAGCTCTTGCAATACCGTCTTCTTTGCACGAACAAACTACTGAGCTCTGGCTGAGGGGGAGTTTGCATTCATTCATCAATCATTGTAATCGTTGTTGAAACAAATTCAATCTTTCGATTCATTGTGTAAAGATGTTTGATTAAAGTATTACTCTCGTTTGATTGTATGCAAAGTTTGTTTTCATCTTAATTCCGCTGCACAACTCTCTCATTTCCATCTTAATTTCAAACGAAAATACAATAAAAAAGAAACTCAGATCCACGCGTGTGTATACCGTTAACACCCTTATTATTATTTAACGGTTTTCGTATAGATTACGAAGATAAACAGGTAGTTATGATTTCAATACATTGAAAATACGGGTTCATTAAACTTGTTACAGAATTAAAAACTATACAACATATGATTTGTGGGTTCGTCATTTTACATAACAAAGATACATAGTGCGGAAGCTTATTTCTTGATCGTGTTCGGTTCTTCGTCGTGCTTGATCGTCCTCCGGTGCTAAAATTATACCTGAAACTCATAAAACATGAGTTGGATTAGTCATACGTAACTTAAAATGTATTTAAACGAGTCCGGGAAGCGAAACTGATTAAAATAATTTTTTTCGCTAAAACAGTGTTTTTCGCGCCACGTGAAGGAACACAGTTGCTCCCTCGCGCCACGCGAGGGAGACTGTTTTCCAGCAGGTCTGGAGCTGGGTCCTGCAATTTTCAGCAATACCAGTTTTTACGGAAACGACCATAACTTCTTCGTTATAAATCCGTTTTACGCGATTCTTTTTCCTACGCGTCCGTAATTTAATTCTCCATCATATGAAGTTAAAATTCCAACATCCAACATAATAAATTTTGAGACTTCTAAGCCTTCGACTCATTACCTTTTTACCGAATTTTAACCCGTTATGCATTTTATCAAACAAACGTATTTGTTTGATCCTTATATCACTTACACTTCTTCAAATTAATGTTATCTACCATTTTAGGTTCTAATTACAGGTTTATTACACAATTTAAACCCGTTTACGCTCGTATGCTTATTTTGACCCGTTAAGGGTATTTAAGCACTTTAAAGCTTGAAATCGCTTTCATTCATTTCTAGCATCTCATTCCCACATTTCTTATCAAGTAATCTTCCACCACAACTATATGTGCATTGGATTTAATGTGGATATCTATATGTTCCGAGTTTTACCCCTCGGATTATTATTTTACGGCAAAACTTAAATTGAGCCATTTGACTAACATATTACATCTTTCAACTCCTATACTTATTCTAAGTATTTATCTAATCATGAAATTCGTTTCCAAACAACCTTTAAGGTTTGTTTGTTCAGTTTAGCCTACAAGGGCGTTTTGGTCGATTTTGGTCCTTCTTTTACGATGAAGGACTCTCACCAATTATCCGACCAAAATAGCACTTTTAACTACAACATAATTATGCGTAACTGGCTCGGATCAACATATTGACCCGTTTTAATACCTTTCTGTTGGGATTGAACCCTATCAGAGTAACAGATAATTAAAGCCAAAACTGGATCAGAGCAGTGGAGCCAGAATAAGCAGATGTTTACATACAAATCTCTCCCCTTGAATGTGATTTCATATCTGCTGACCTCCTATCTGCTGATCTTGCAAAGTGCTGACCTACAACTGCTGCCTTGCATCTACTGCCCAAAGTCAAAGACTGATGGAAGACCAAAGCTCTGCTGATTCAATCTACTGCCTTGAGTCAAGTACTGCTGATCCGGACAAGCACTGCTGGGTTCTCAGCAGTGGAAGGATGCAGCAGCAGTTTAAAGTGTCTTTTATGTAATGTAATGTAATGTAATGTAATAGCAGTAGTTAGTACATCAGTGTTTGTTAGATCAGAGGTTAGAGTTTGTTAGGAGGTTAGATGTCACTTTCATGGTGACGTCAGCTAAGATGCTCAGTGGTTTGTAAGTGCCTATAAATAGTTCAGTACTTTGTACTGTTCTATTAGCTCTTGCAATACCGTCTTCTTTGCACGAACAAACTACTGAGCTCTGGCTGAGGGGGAGTTTGCATTCATTCATCAATCATTGTAATCGTTGCTGAAACAAATTCAATCTTTCGATTCATTGTGTAAAGATGTTTGATTAAAGTATTACTCTCGTTTGATTGTATGCAAAGTTTTTTTTCATCTTAATTCCGCTGCACAACTCTCTCATTTCCATCTTAATTTCAAACGAAAATACAATAAAAAAGAAACTCAGATCCAACAATTGGTATCAGAGCTTGGACAGTCAAATTTGATCTAACAATCATTTTGACGTAAATAGTTCAGCTCATAACAGTTGATACTGATCGTTTGTTCGTCCGTTGAAAAACAGAGCAAGGATTAATCACCATTAAAGTTGATTTCTCAGTGTCTGTAAAACAACAAGAATGACGTCACAATCTCAGGATGATAAAAACAACATCGGCTCACTTTTTAAACCACCTATGCTAAAAAGAAATGAGTACAACATCTGGCAGAGAAGGATGGGTCACATCCTTGCTCAACAAAGCACAGGTTGTTGGAGGTCTGTCATTTATGGTCCCCATGTTCCTTCAGTCTCAAGCGCTGAAGATGCTAAAAAGTTCGTTCCAAAACCAGTTGAAAATTATACCGAAACCGACTTTCAAAAGATCGAACTAGATGCTAAAGCTTTTAGCATCAAAGCATCAGCGCTGCCCAATGAGATATATGCTGGACTGTTACACTGTAACAGTGCCAAAGAGTTATGGGACTCACTTAAGGAACAGTTTGGGGGAACTGAAGAAGTCATAGAAAACAATAGGGAAATCCTGAACCAACAGTATGAAACATTTTGCTACGTTAAAGGCGAATCACTAACGCAACAATTTGAGCGTTTCAGTTGTCTCATCAGTGAATTGAGGCTTGTTAACACCACTTTTACAAACTCAACTCAAAATAGCAGGTTCCTCAGGTCACTGCCAGAAAAATGGGACACCATAGCTTTTGTCACTCGAAACTCACCTGAATTCAAGGATCTGACCTTGACCCAACTCCACGGTCGACTCCTGACCTACGAAAGGGAGTTGAACCAGAAAAGGAGGTTACAAAAGTCAGGAAAAGTTACCGATGATTACACTTTCGGTAATACTGCTCTTCTGGGTCAAGAAGAATCTGGGAGCAGTGGTAAGGATCAGGGTTATGATCACTTCATTGACATAATTGCTGGTGCAAATTTTAACAACCCTGATCCTCACTCTGCAAGTTATGCATTCACTGCTAACGAAAACCAGATGTCAGATAATCTAAGCTTTGAACTCAATGATTTACAACATTTCGATCCCACTGACTTAGAGGAAATGGACATCCTACATCAACTGGCTTTGCTAAGTGTTAGAACTAGCAAATTTTACAAAAGAACAGGGCGAAAATTCCCAGGTTTGCATGGGAATCTAAGGGTTGGGTTGGATAAATCGAAAATCAAGTGCTACAAGTGTAATAGGTTGGGACATTTTGCTAGGGAATGTAGGAGTCAAACTACTGGTCCCATAATTACTCATCCTAGCTCAAATCCTAGACCTCAAAACCAAACCACTGTGCACTATGCCCAGTATACCCCAGCAGCTCAAGTGAACACTGCTCACTATGCTGCTGCCCCTGTGCCAGTACACTATGTCCAAACTACTGTTCCACAAATCCAATATGTTCAAACCCCTGCTCCCCAGGTACAAGTGCAAACTGTTGCACCTCAAACCACTGCTCCAGCAGCAGCACAACCAGATCAACAAAGTTTTTTCACTCAAGGGTTTGTTGACTGGAGCAGTATGCCTGATGATCTTAGTGATGAAAATTTTGCACTCTATGCTTCTAATGATTCTTCACATGATGAGTTTTGTTTGATGGCATTAGAGTCAATACAGGAGGGGGTTGAAACTGAGGAGGAACAGCAGTGCTTTGAAACAGTGGAAGAGGTGACTGAAGCAGTGGTTACTGCTGTGGCTGGTGAACTACTGTTGGGAGAAAGTTCAGGTACCCTGATTGAACCAATGACAGATCCATGGTCCGTAGAGGACCAAGAAGAAGAGAAAGAAGAAAAGGCTGGTGAAAAGAAGGTGAAAGCTGATGATGAAGAAGATCATCAATGTGATTGTGCAATGATGGCAGCTGCCAAGGGAGCTTCTGCATGCTTTGATAGTCTTTGGTATGTAGATAGTGGAGGCTCCAGGCACATGACAGGATGTAAAGCCCTCCTCAAAGACTTTAAAATCCATGGAGGGGGTGATATATCCTTTGGGAATAATAGTAAAGGAAAAGTTCTGGGGTCGGGTACAGTGGAGTCTGGAAAAGTAAAATTTGAAAATGTCAATCTAATAGACAATCTAAAATTCAACATTCTGAGTGTGTCCCAAATGAGTGACAAGGGATTTGGGTCATTCTTCACAAAAGACTGTTGTAGGATTGTTGGACCAGAAATGGTCAAAAAGATTGAAGCAATAATCAACTCTGGTCAAACTAAACTTGTTGCTTAAAGAAGTGGCAATGTTTATGTTGTTGACATGTCAAAAGAGTGTCCCAGAGCTGATGCCTGTCTGTTCTCAGCTGCCTCTAACAAAGAGACAGAACTTTGGCACAGAAGGCTGGGACACACAAATCTTAAGACAATCACAGAAATTTCAAAAAATGGTTTGGTGAGAGGCCTACCACAAAAATTGTTTTCATGTCCTGAACATTGCATTTCCTGTTTAAAAGGAAAACAGCATAAAAGTTCTTACAAGTCCATTGAAGAGTCCAAAACAACCCAGTGTTTGCAAATGCTACACATGGATTTGTTTGGCCCAGTTCAAGTCATGAGCCTCAAAAAGAAAAGATATTGTTTGGTTATTGTTGATGACTTTTCTAGGTTCACATGGACTTTTTTTTTTGCACTCAAAAGATGAAACTGCAGGCATTTTGCAAGACTTTGTAATACAGGTTGAAAAGCAATTTGACCTTCCAGTGAAAAGCTTCAGGAGTGACAATGGCACAGAATTCAAAAATAGGGAGTTAGATGCCTTCTGTGTGAAGAAAGGGATTGTAAGGCAGTACAGCATCCCTAGAACACCAGAGCAGAATGGGGTAGTGGAAAGGAAGGACAGAACTCTGATTGAGGCTGCCAGAACCATGCTTGCAGATTCAGGTTTGCCATTAACTTTCTGGGCAGAGGCAGTAAACACTGCTTGCTATGTTCAGAACAGAGTTTTAATAAACCCCAGGCACAAAAAGACTGCCTATGAAATTCTGTATAAAATTAAACCACTGATCTCATATTTCAAAGTGTTTGGCTGCCCATGCTTTATTTTGAACTTAAAAGATTCCATTTCAAAATTTGCAGCCAAAATTGATTGTGGTTATCATCTGGGATACTCAACCACTGCCAAGGCCTACAAAGTGTTCAATACACGGACCAAGGCAGTGGAGGAGACTTTGAATGTTAAGTTCAATGAACTTTCATCAATGAAAATCCCAGCAAACCCTGCTGATCTGTTTGATCTTGAAAAATTTACTTTTGAAAATACTGCTGTCAAGACTAACAGTGCAGGTCCATCAGAGGATACAACACCAGACTATGGGTATAAAATCATCATCCCTCAAAGGTCTGCCACAAAGGGAAAAGCACCAGCTGTTCAAAACAGTTGTCAAAGCTCAACCACTGCTACCTCAACAGTTGTTGACCAAAGTAGCCCATCAACCACTGCTTCCACATCCTCAAACACTGCTGACAAAAGTCCTCAAACAGTGGATAAAAGTCAGCAGTTGTCCACTTTATTACCTCCTATTCCACCACCTTTTGAAGCCACTGCTGGATCATCAAAGTCCCCAGCAGTGGTTAGCTCAGATGATACACATTTGTAGCCTTCACAAACCACTGCCATCATACCATACCAAGGAGATTTAATCTTCTTGCGATCTCATCCACCTGATCAAATTATTGGCAACATAAATGAAGGGGTGCTCACAAGAAGCCAAACCCAAAACATTTGTCTTTTTGCTGGTTTTCTATCACTCCATCAGCCAGTCAAGTACCAAGAGGCACTGAAAGAGAACAAAACTGATGAAAGGGGTATTGTTGTCAAGAATAAAGCCAGGCTTGTGGTTCAAGGTTACAGACAGGAAGATGGGATTGATTATGATGAAACATTTGCCCCTGTTGCAAGATTGGAAGCCATTAGACTGTTCCTGGCCTTTGCTGTCAACCACAATATGAAGGTGTTTCAAATGGATATCAAAAGTGCTTTCCTTTATGGTACAATTCAAGAAGAGGTGTATGTTTGTCAACCTCCAGGTTTTGAGGATCCATTTTATCCAGATCATGTCTACAGGCTAAACAAAGCCTTGTATGGCTTGAAACAAGCACCAAGGGCCTGGTATGAAACTCTTTCCAACTTCCTACTCTCAAATGGTTTCAAAAGAGGTACCATTGATAAAACACTGTTTTTAAAATGGAGAGGGAAGGATTTAATGATTGTCCAGATTTATGTGGATGACATTATTTTTGGAAGCACATGTAACTCAATGTGTGAAGAGTTTAGAGAACTCATGACAGCTGAGTTTGAAATGAGTGCTATGGGTGAGCTGCAATGCTTTCTTGGTCTCCAAGTACAGCAATTGCAAAATGGAACTTTCATTCATCAAAGCAAATATGCTAAAGAACTTTTAACCAAATTTGATATGAATGATTGTAAACCATGCAGCACACCCATGGCAACAAATAAGCTGGTCATGTCTGATGAAAAGGATGAGCTGATTGACCAAACACTTTATAGAAGCATGATTGGGTCTTTACTGTACCTAACTGCATCTAGACCAGACATCATGTTTGCAACATGTGTCTGTGCAAGAAGTCAATCAGCTCCCAGAAAATCAAATCTCATTGCTGTAAAAAGGATCTTCAGATACATAAAAGGTGCTCCCACACTTGGTATCTGGTATCCAGCTAATGGGAACATCAAGCTTTCAGGTTTCTCAGACAGTGACTTTGCTGGATGTCACACCACAAGGAAGTCCACATCAGGAGGGTGCCAGTTTCTAGGTGATTGCTTAGTCTCATGGCAAAGCAAAAAGCAAGCAGCTGTTTCAACATCCACTGCTGAAGCTGAATACATTGCTGCTGCAAGCTGTACAGCCCAACTCCTGTGGCTTCAAAATCAGTTACTGGATTTTGGTATCACTGCCTTGAAGACACCACTCATGTTGGACAGTCAGGCAGCAGAAAATATCATCAAAAATCCAGTTTCCCATTCAACCACCAAACACATCGACATCAGACATCACTTTGTGAGGGATTGCTATGAAAAAGGTTTGATTTCTCTGCATCATGTCCCAACTAAAGACCAGCTGGCTGATGTGCTCACAAAAGCACTTGATACAGCCACTTTTGAAAGCTTGGTCTATAGAATTGGGATGCTGAACATGGAATAACAAGCAACATCTTGTTTTTCTATGAATAAAAGCAACAAAATGTTTTCGGAAAATCAAAACTCCATCCTTAAAAATAGCTAAAAATGAAAATTTTCATTAAAATCCTTAAAAGTCTGCCATTAACCACCGATTGTTCAAAAGTCTGCCCTACTTCAAAAGTCTGTCCACTGCTGAAAGTCAACCCCTGTTCTCTCATTACTTTGATAAACTCTGTTGTTCAAAAGCAGTGTCTTATCCACTGATATGCTATCCACTGATAGTGAAAATCATCCACTGCTTTCATACCACTGCCTTCATCAGTCCCTATCACACAAGTACTGTCCTTCACTTTCACCAGGGGTTGTCACGTGGGCAGTACATATTGGTCAGACCTTTTGTAACGGCTGCCACCTCAGAATTCACTTTCTTCCCTATAAAATCCCTCATTCACCACCAAAACAGGGTTTTACTGTCGAATTGAATTCTTAAAAATTCTCTTCTCAAAGCAGTTTTTTCATCTCATCTTCCACAAATTTCTTCGATCATTCATCTTCAAAATGACAAAATCGAAGTCATCTTCAAAACCCTCATCCAAATCATCATCGAAAACAGCCTCTCAAAAGGCAATCTCCACTGAAATTCCACATAAACCATCTCACAATCTCCTGGGTCTTCTCACAAAACCAGGAACCACCAAAGTTTTCGATTCCATCATTGATCTCATGGCAAAATCAAAGTACAAAACTTTGTTCACTGCCGTTGCACCAATTTATTTGGCGACCCAAAGGGAGTTCTGGAAAAATGCAACCCTTGAAAAACAAGGAGACACTGCAACCACCATAAACTCTTCTATAAAGGGTAAAGCTTTCCAAATCACGCCACAATCCATTTCAGAGGTCTTTCAACTCGATGATCAAGAAGGTAAAATCTCTTTCACTAAAAACGAGTTGCAAACTGACTTCATTGAGAGAGGGTATGAAGCCACAATGATGAAGAAAATTACCTTAGAAAAAGGTTATTTTCCTTCTGCAACCAGATTTTTATTTCATACCCTCCTACTATGTGTTTCAAATAAAACCACTTCTTTCAATGAAATCCCTTTAAAGATTCAAAATCTGGGATATGCTATTCTTCAAGGAGAAAATTTTAATTATTCTCGGGAAATTTTTAAAGATTTGGTTAATAATGTTGAAACAAAATCATTCTTACTGTTTCCAAGGTTTTTAAGTTACTATTTTTCAAAGAAATTCAGTAAGGATGATTTAGCTGTAATAAACCAAGGTGATTCTACTCAAATAAACAGTTTAACAACTGAAACTTTTTCAAGAATGTTAGCACCTTGCAAAACACAAGCAGAGGTGCCTGAGCAGATTTTAGCAGTTACAACTGCTCCTCAGGTATCTGCTGCTGAGCCCACTGCTCAAGGTGATCAAAGCAGCAGCACAACTGTTTTGAAACCCACACCTAAAATTACCAAAAAGCCAACAAAAAGAAAAACACAAAAACCCCCCAAAACCATCAAAAAGGCATCTCTGGAGGATGAGATACCAGAGCTCCTGCCAGTGACAACACAAAAGTCAAAAGAAACCACTGCTGCTACTTCCTCACAACAGTTGGTACAAATATCTCAACCCATAACCGAAACTCCTCCTGTTTCTTCACAAAAAGAACAGGTTGTACAAATAGGGTCTCCACATCATGATGCTCTGGAAACACTCGTTTCTATCATCCACAGTCCAATGCCCGGGACACATCCTATTTCTACACCAATCATCACATCCACAATTCCCTCACCAATAAAACCACTGTTGGATGCAATTGATTTGAACCAGGCATTAACCAGTCCTTCTCAATCACCTGATAATGAGAATATACCTCAACAACTGACTGGGTCTGATGTATCAATCTTTGCTAACCCACCAACACAACCTGAGGAGGTTACACCCCATGAGTTACAAGTAACTCTTGGTGGTAATCCAAGTGAAGCAGCCACTACAACTGTCGAACCTACAGGTTTACAGTTGGACAGTGGTTACATTAATAAGACTTCCTTGGAGGCAATTCCTTTTATAGCACCTCTGCCAACCACCAGTGGATTTATTTATCCTACTGGCAACATCAAAAGGTTGTCAAGTGTTGAAGGAAGAAGACCCCAGTACCAAGAAAAAGGGGCATCAGTGGTTAATGTTTGGAGTATACTCCCTACATCTACCACTGATAAAACCACTGCTAGTGGGAAATCAGATGATCCCATTAACTTGGGTGATGGTTTAAAGTACCAGAAATTGACGGATCGTATTGCAAAGCTTGATAACTCTGTTGCAGAACTCAAAGATATGCTACAACAGGTGTTACAAGTTCAGAAGGTACAATCAACTGCTGTTCCACCTCAAGCACCTGCTCCACAAAGGGCACCTGCTACAAATGAGCTCTGGAATCTATTTCAATCTTTTCTCCAACAACAAGCACAATTAGCAGATCAGCAACATGAAAAACATGTACAACAGCTGAGAAATGCAATGGAGTCAAGGTTCAAGAACACTCAGGCTGATTTAAAGGCTCTCAAAACTCAAATCTTGCACACCACTGGCACTGCTCCTCCAAAAGTACGCTACATTTATCAAATCCCAGAAGATAATGCCAAAAAGGGGGAGAAAATTAAGGAGTGGAAAAAGAAGGGTATAGAGGATGGTCTCTATCTTGAACCAGAAAATTCAAACATGACCAAAAAGATCCCTTTGCCAGATGGCAGCAAGAAAATTGATGTGACAACAAATGCACTAGCAGAAGCAGTTGCAAGTGTAAAAAGGGACAGAGAGGCCAAAAGGAAAGCCAGGGTGGACAGAATGGATCATCCAGATCAGGGTACTTCTGGGTCAAAGGATCATGAAAATCCTGTTGAGGAAAAGAGGAAGCCTACTAGAAAAGTAAGGCAACCCAAATCCATTCCAACCAGACATTCAAAGTCTGCTAAAAAACCACCATACAAAACAGCTGATGCAACAGGAGTTACAAAAACTACTGTTTGCCAAACAGTTGTTCCATCAACACACACCACTTCAACACACACAACATCCACTGCTTTACCATCATCACCACCAAAAACAACACCTGCTGACATACAGCAGAAGACCGCAGATGTTATAACATCTGTTGTAATGACAACAGTGGTTGAAACACCAGTTGTTTCAACAGCTGTTAGTCAATCACAATCCACTGCCACTACATCTACCACCACTGTTCAATCCAAAACATCATCAGTCCCTCCTACAAAAAGGAGAAGACTAATTCTCAAAGATGATGAAAATTCACCACCACAAACATCTTCAAAATCTTTAGCACTTGTCACAATTCCAAAACCTGTTCCTCTCTCTTCAGTTAAAATGTACAAGCCCTTACCTCCTGCAGGTGTTCAATTTCCTCTTGAATTAGCAGCTGTTAGAGAAGAAATAAAATCTTTTTACTTTGAGGATGACCCTGCCAAAAGGAGTTTGCCATCAATAAAAGGATATCCCTGGCCTAAAAATGTTGATGAATATTTGGAAATCAAGGCCAAGAAAGCAGAGGATATCTCAAAGAAAAACACACAAGGGAAATCTGATAAAGAAATTGCACAGAGAAGTCAATATTTGCTCACACAAGTCAGATCCCTAGAGCAATTTGCAAAAAATGTTAGTCAACAAATTTCTGAAAGAGCAGCTGAAACTCTGAAGAAAGACTACATTGAAAGCATCATGGCTCACAAGAAGTACAAAGGAGAGAGATACATGTACAAAGAGTGGACTATTCCTGAACTTGAAAATGAAGAAGCAAGAATTCAAGACATGATAAAAAGGAAAGTCACTCACACTCCTCCTAACTGGGCAAAGTTTAGAAAGAATGTACCTGACAAACAGGAAGAGCTGAGGAGAATGAAAGAGGAACTGGTAGCAGCTGATTATGGAAACAAAAGACAAGTTGCTAGATGGAAAGAAGATGTGGTCAGGGCTACTTACAAAAAGTTGGAACAATTAAGAAAGAAAGATCCCACAGTTCCTCAAAAGCCTGACTATCCTGAAGCAGCGGTTTCAAAAAGACCATCAAAGCTGCAAATCAGGAGATCCACAGCTCCAGTTGGTTCTGCCATCTACAAAAGAAGGCCACAGAAACAGCTGATTGCTGAAACCATCAAAGAGTTAATGGAAGGTGAAGACCTTGGAAAAGAAGGTATAAAGAAAATGATCATGGAAACTCTTGGTTTGGATCAAACTGCAAGTACTGCTCAGCCAGTCATGAATAGGCCAGCCTCTCCAAATACTTCTGCAAATAAACATCTCCCAAGAAACCCACCAGGCTAAAAAATACAAAAGTGGGAAACTGACAAACAGACCTGCGTATTGACTTTGCTCAGGTCTGGTGGAGAAGTGGAGAAAATATCAAGGGAACAAGCTCTTGGCCTGAGTCTTGAAGATTTGCAGGATCTCCTTGATCTTTCACTTAGCAGGGATGATGAAGATACAGATGCGCTAGACTTTGAATTACAATTTAAAGGTCAGATAAGGGAGCTGTTGATGAGGCAATAAAGAATTCCACAAATAATGAAGAGTTTTGGCATTATCTGTTCCAGGGGGAGATTGTTGGGATTGAACCCTATCAGAGGAACAGATAATTAAAGCCAAAACTGGATCAGAGCAGTGGAGCCAGAATAAGCAGATGTTTACATACAAATCTCTCCCCTTGAATGTGATTTCATATCTGCTGACCTCCTATCTGCTGATCTTGCAAAGTGCTGACCTACAACTGCTGCCTTGCATCTACTGCCCAAAGTCAAAGACTGATGGAAGACCAAAGCTCTGCTGATTCAATCTACTGCCTTGAGTCAAGTACTGCTGATCCGGACAAGCACTGCTGGGTTCACAGCAGTGGAAGGATGCAGCAGCAGTTTAAAGTGTCTTTTATGTAATGTAATGTAATGTAATAGCAGTAGTTAGTACATCAGTGTTTGTTAGATCAGAGGTTAGAGTTTGTTAGGAGGTTAGATGTCACTTTCATGGTGATGTCAGCTAAGATGCTCAGTGGTTTGTAAATGCCTATAAATAGTTCAGTACTTTGTACTGTTCTATTAGCTCTTGCAATACCGTCTTCTTTGCACGAACAAACTACTGAGCTCTGGCTGAGGGGGAGTTTGCATTCATTCATCAATCATTGTAATCGTTGTTGAAACAAATTCAATCTTTCGATTCATTGTGTAAAGATGTTTGATTAAAGTATTACTCTCGTTTGATTGTATGCAAAGTTTGTTTTCATCTTAATTCCGCTGCACAACTCTCTCATTTCCATCTTAATTTCAAACGAAAATACAATAAAAAAGAAACTCAGATCCAATAAAATTGAAGCCGTCAGCAAATTGATGAAACAATAAAATTGATAGTCATTGCTGTTGTAATGCAAAAGATCCTCTAAAGGGGACACACCAAAAGTCGAAGCCGTCATCTCTCTGCGTATCGAAAGATCGACCTAAGCTCTCACGGCCCTCATACTATAATTTATTCCCCTGACAGATATCATCTGTGGTATACTCACCTGTAAGACTGAATATTGGGATCTGGATACGGGAGTATATTCAAGAGGTGGGACACATGAATGAGTTTAAGTTCTTAAAACACCTAACTCATATCCTGAATCAGTTGAAATTTGTGTGAAAATTTAAGTGGATCAGTATATCGGCAATCTAAGTGAATTGTTTAATTCTTAATGTGTAACTAAGCTCAACGGTACTTGTGACTTGTCAAAATCTGATATGATCCTCTTACACAAAACTCACAAAAATATTATCTGTAAATATTTCTTTACTGCATTTTGTTGTTTCTTTCTGAAAATTCAAAAAAGCTTTTCGGTGTGTTTTATCATAAACTTTTGAAAAAGTCAAAAAGATTTTCGACAACTGATGTTGGAAAGTTGATTTTCAAAATTCCAAGTGCTAAACATGATGACATTGTTGTGAGTGGAGTGTGTTTTAAAATGTCAAAATGTATTTTCTAAATCATCAAGTGGTTCATCATGAGTTTGTGATCAGAGGGAGAGTGATTGTTGATGATTATGCTTATGAGAGGGAGTCATCTGATTATATCAGAATGTTGGTGCATTTAAATTGTTAAATTTAGAAATTCATTTCTGGGTTAAGAATGTGCAAGAATAGCCAAGTTTCGATTCTGGAAATTGAAGATTCTATAGAGTGCCAGGTTTAAGATTCTGAAGACAAAGAAAGCCAGACAAAGATCCTGAAGTAGATGTTGCTGAAGAACAAATAAATGCCAGCAGATCGTTAGGGAGAGTCTGAAGATTTTAAACTTAAAGAGAGTCTGTTGAAGAAGATAAAGAGAGAAAAGCCCAGAGACTGATCAAGACTAAAGATGTGAAGATACAGCATTGTCGTGACTCGATAGTCGACTCGTCAACATCTGAGGGGGAGTCTGTTGGTGCACTACATCTGTCGACTTCGTCTTGTATCGAGTCTTAGTTTTAGATTGTTAGATCAGGGCATGTTTTACGAGAAAATAGGATGGCATATAGGTTTAAACTGATAGGTCCGCTTATATGGACATAGGAGGTCCGCTTATGTGTCAGGTCCGCTTATATGTCACTAGGAGGTCCGCTTATGTGTTAGGTCCGCTTATATGTCACTAGGAGGTCCGCTTATGTGTCAGGTCCGCTTATGTGTCAGGTCCGCTTATTCGTACATGTCCGTATAAGCGAACCTACCAACACTATAAATACCCCATAAGCGGATCTCATTCGTAACTTTGCCAATTCCATACCGAAGTGCTGCCGGTGTGAAGATCGAAGTGGAAACATTGTCAAATCAATAAAACAGTAGATTAAAGTGAAGAACAAGCTATTTCTACCTACGTTTCTTGTTATTCCGCACCTGAAACATAGGAGAACACCTCTGAACGACTCGTTCAATTTCCAGAATCGAAACATAAGCTTAACTTACCTCGCATCTGAACTACGCTTTTCCTTTCCTTCTTGATTCGTTTGACCCGCTCCCTCATCAAGCTTCCACCTAGCTCGTTACGCGTCAAACTATCATAATCGTTTTCAAGGTGGTTAGTTTAATCGTAATTTAATACGATTATTCCACCTTACGCATTTCATATCAAAAATTACCATTTATCGTATTATTGGTCAGTTTGACTTTTTGAAAGTCAAACATCCCTTAATATATAAAATGCACATTCATGTTCATTAGCTAGTTTAGGCATTTTCAATTTACCCGGTGGGCGTTCCTTTAAGCCATCATTCTAACGAATCTTTTAACTCGAGTTCATGCTATTGTTAATACTAAGTTAGCCTAGCTCTTGATTATCGAAGACACTATATTGCTTTATCTCACAAAATCTACGGGTTTTCCCTCTATAAGTGAAACCCGTTTTGTCATGTTATTAGGCATTTATCCAAATACTTATCCAAACCAAGTTCTATCTACGAACTATTAGGTACCCAATTTCACTTAGGCATTACATCGAACACCTTATGGGCATATTCTATAAATAATTCATTGACAAGCTCATGACTTGTCATATAACCCGAATTTTCATCATTCAAACTATTCAACACAATTATTTGCCTTTAAAGTTCTGAAATAACTTCGCATATGTCAAATTACACTAGAACAACCCCAAATTTCCTAGTGTTCATCAAGTTCTACATAACCCACTAGTCACCTACAATGGTGACCATGGATTTCACTAGAATTTAGTATAATTTCAACATGTACTTGTCCAGGGTTTACTCCTAGACATTTTAATGTTCCTAATTCATCTATAATTCATACATGCATCATCAGATTTCAAGTTCTCTAAATTCATGAGAATTTCAAGTAGAGAATTTTTGTCAAATTTTACATACCTTATGATCTCCTTGCAATGGGGATCATTAATCTATGCTCGATTTTCGGTTTGGAGTCGATTTGGCTTCTCAATTGCTTGATTTTTGCTAGTTAGGGTTTTAGCCATGGAGTCCCCTGGCTCCTCTGTAATTCACGACCAGAACACACACTTAAAGTGTGTGTTTTGGTGTTTGAAAGTTTTATTTAATACAAACTTGTTTCAAGTTTGTCACCTTTGGTCCCTATACTTTACCAAGTTATTTAAATGGTATTATAACCATATTTGTTTCAAAGAAGAGGAAATGATAGTACATCTGTAGACAGTCACAGTATGCTAAAGATTTGTATTGTTTAAATAGTGTTAAACAGTCTCACTGATGATATGCCGATAGGTTTTTACACATTTAGTAAACTTTTTCGGGATATAAACATAAATTCAAACTTGCTTATTTCGGGGGGAACACTACTTGGATATATAGGTAACCCCTGAAATCTCGTTTGAAAGGTCCCTCTTTCTGAGATACTAGGTCTTTATGCTCAGTGATATCTGGGGTATTATCCCGGGACTTCTGCTGAAAGGAATTTCTGACCTAGTCCCCGGAGAATACTTTCCGCATGCTTGAAAAATAGCGCAGCCCTCAGCAAATTGATGAAACAATAAAATTGATAGTCATTGCTGTTGTAATGCAAAAGATCCTCTAAAGGGGACACACCAAAAGTCGAAGCCGTCATCTCTCTGCGTATCGAAAGATCGACCTAAGCTCTCACGGCCCTCATACTATAATTTATTCCCCTGACAGATATCATCTGTGGTATACTCACATGTAAGACTGAATATTGGGATCTGGATACGGGAGTATATTCAAGAGGTGGGACACATGAATGAGTTTAAGTTCTTAAAACACCTAACTCATATCCTGAATCAGTTGAAATTTGTGTGAAAATTTAAGTGGATCAGTATATCGGCAATCTAAGTGAATTGTTTAATTCTTAATGTGTAACTAAGCTCAACGGTACTTGTGACTTGTCAAAATCTGATATGATCCTCTTACACAAAACTCACAAAAATATTATCTGTAAATATTTCTTTACTGCATTTTGTTGTTTCTTTCTGAAAATTCAAAAAAGATTTTCGGTGTGTTTTATCATAAACTTTTGAAAAAGTCAAAAAGATTTTCGACAACTGATGTTGGAAAGTTGATTTTCAAAATTCCAAGTGCTAAACATGATGACATTGTTGTGAGGGGAGTGTGTTTTAAAATGTCAAAATGTATTTTCTAAATCATCAAGTGGTTCATCATGAGTTTGTGATCAGAGGGAGAGTGATTGTTGATGATTATGTTTATGAGAGGGAGTCATCTGATTATATCTGAATGTTGGTGCATTTAAATTGTTAAATTTAGAAATTCATTTCTGGGTTAAGAATGTGCAAGAATAGCCAAGTTTCGATTCTGGAAATTGAAGATTCTATAGAGTGCCAGGTTTAAGATTCTGAAGACAAAGAAAGCCAGACAAAGATCCTGAAGTAGATGTTGCTGAAGAACAAAGAAATGCCAGCAGATCGTTAGGGAGAGTCTGAAGATTTTAAACTTAAAGAGAGTCTGTTGAAGAAGATAAAGAGAGAAAAGCCCAGAGACTGATCAAGACTAAAGATGTGAAGATACAGCATTGTCGTGACTCGATAGTCGACTCGTCAACATCTGAGGGGGAGTCTGTTGGTGCACTACATCTGTCGACTTCGTCTTGTATCGAGTCTTAGTTTTAGATTGTTAGATCAGGGCATGATTTACGAGAAAATAGGATGGCATATAGGTTTAAACTGATAGGTCCGCTTATATGGACATAGGAGGTCCGCTTATGTGTCAGGTCCGCTTATATGTCACTAGGAGGTCCGCTTATATGTCACTAGGAGGTCCGCTTATGTGTCAGGTCCGCTTATGTGTCAGGTCCGCTTATTCGTACATGTCCGTATAAGCGAACCTACCAACACTATAAATACCCCATAAGCGGATCTCATTTGTAACTTTGCCAATTCCATACCGAAGTGCTGCCGGTGTGAAGATCGAAGTGGAAACATTGTCAAATCAATAAAACAGTAGATTAAAGTGAAGAACAAGCTATTTCTACCTACGTTTCTTGTTATTCCGCACCTGAAACATAGGAGAACGCCTCTGAACGACTCGTTCGGGTCAAAACACGATCCTACAATTGTTATTAGAGCCTGGGAGGAGGTTTTCTACAGAGAATAGCTGGAATTCATCATCATTTCTTACTTCTACACCTTCTTTCTTCATCAGAACGAGATTTAACGGTCGGAATCCGCTCAAAATTTCACAGGTTGTAGGTAATTGATCATAGTTAAACCCTTGAAAATTTGACATTGAAATTCAAAGAAAAAATGGGTCAAATTAGTCTCCGAATATGGTCCGCTTTTTCGAACATGTAGTAGGTCCGCTCTTGTGTACATCAGGAGGTCCGCTTCAGTGTCATTTAATTTGATAGGTCCACTCCAAAGTGCATCAGGTCAGCTCCAAATTGCATGTAGGTCCGCTTCAAAGAACATTCAGATCCGCTTCAGTGTCACTTAATCTGTTAGGTTCGCTTCAAAGACAATCAAGTCCGCTCCAAATTTCAATCAGATCCGCTTCATAGATCCGCTTTTCTGATCAATCAAGTCCGCTTCATAGATCCGCTTTTCTGATCAATCAAGTCCGCTTCATAGATCCGTTTTTAGTGACAATATCAGTAGATCCGCTTATTCGGTCATCATTAGATCCGCTTTTCTGAACATCTTGGTTCAGCTTATTAGTCAGTTCATTGGTTCCGCTCCTTTGGTCCAATAATATTGAATTGAGAACTATTATTGTCGGCACAATTAAAAAAAAAAACAACTGCATGTGATAATGTCAGGTTGCATGTGCAGTCCATATGAGTTTTTGTGTTTAAATATGAGTTTATATTGAGCGGTCCAATCATCAATTGAGTTTGCATGTGAAGTATTGAAAGTTGTTGACAATTCATTAATACATGAGGTGATTCAGACGTTTTTAGAATTCAAGGCCGCACATTAGTGAGATTATTTGACCAAGATTTAAACATTTTATTAATATTGGTTATCGATTGGATGGAGTTTGCGGCTCAATCTGATTAGTGGATAGGTTGGTTCAATCAGAATTAAGTTGAAAATTTAGTTTACATGTGCTAGTTGATCGGGTCATGTGAAATTATACTTCATAGTGTTTGAGTTGAATCTAAAGGTCGTATAAAAAATCAGTCAATTCGTATCAAAAGGTTCAGGTCACGTGAGTTGAGTTTTGGTTCCGGTCAGTTCTCACAAAAGAAAATCCTTGTCTACACGGATTGATAAGTTCGTTTGAACAATCAAGTCGTTTAGTGTGGTCAGTTCCAGTTCGTACGGTTTGGAGTCCAAAGGTTTCAAAGGGTCAAGTCGTTTGAATTTGATTCGTGGTCATAGCAGTCTGCATAGAGTGTCATTCTTCAGTCACACAGAATAATCACCAGTTTGGGTACCAGTCTTCTTCAATTAATTGATAAGCGTTTGAACTAATTGTGTTTTGCTTGTGTGTCAACAAGTATTCTTACAAGGTGATACAGATCAGTTGAATAACCGAATTATGGATACCGAGTTCTACAACGCATTTGCAACACCGTCTGGTCCAAGCACTATTGCTCAGAATATGAATTTGGAGAACGAAACGGGAACCACCCAAAAGCCCCCGAAATTGATGAGTATCGAAGAATACTACGGGTGGAAATATAGATTTGAGAATTGGGTTCAGGCAAACCATCTTAGGTCGTGGGAATGTATTCTAAAGAAATATGTTTTGCCACAGACAGATTTGAAAGTTGACAAAAAGATATCTGAATTTAGTAATGAAGAACGTGATATGTATAGAGCTGAAAAGATGATGATCAGTTTGCTTCAACAAGCTATCAAAGAAGACATTTTCATTTTGCTACAGCATGACAAAACTGCAAAGTCAATCTGGGATGCACTTAAAGTCAAATTTGAGGGTAGCGAAAAAATGATTAAAAGCAAGAAAGCACTGTTAAAGAAAGAGTTTGATCTGTTCAGCAGTCTACCGGGTGAAGATACAAAGAAGCTGATTGAAAGATACTGTCACCTTGTGCGATCTATGTCAATGCTTAGTATAAAAAAGGAGTCTGAAGAGTGGGTAGACAAATTAGCTGATGCGTTACCACAAAAAGAGTGGGGAACTTATTTGATGATCCTGAAAAACACAGGGGTTTATGATGGGTTATCAATTGGTGAGTTTATCGAAAAGATTGAGGGTCAAGATTTGGAACAGCAGAAGATCGCTAGGATGAATAGTCCAAGTGGTCAACAGGATGTAAAGATGTACTACAAAGGTAGTATTCCGGTTCCAGAAGCTGAGAGAAGTCCGAAAATCCAGACTGCATTTAGTGCTGGGGATTCTACAGAAAAGATTGATCAAATTTCAAACAAAAGCAGTAGTGGTTTCTCATTATATCCGAGTGTCAATTCAAAGAGTTCATCAGAAAGCTTTCAATCTCAAAGCACCAAGACAGGAAATGGTTATGTGATTCAGTGCAACATCGCTTTAAATCTTCCAGAGGGTCAAAGTTTTTCAGAAGATACTGCTAAAGATCACATGGCTCTACTTGGTTCTGTATTGTTATCTTATGAGGGTCTAGTGGCTGGTCGGATCGGAAATCCTATGCTCACAAAGGAGGATTACGATCAGATAAACGCCGAAGAGATGGAACTGATGGACATCAAATGGTGTCTAGCTAGCGTTCTTAGACGTGCTGAAAAGTTCAAAACGATTACTGGGAGAAATGACTTTCTTGATGCTCATGTATCTACTTTAGGTTTTGATAAATCTAAAGTTACTTGTTTTCGTTGCAGGGAGAAAGGCCATTTCAAGCGGGAGTGCAAGAACAGGGAAGCTAGTTGAGCTCAGAATCCGTTCGGAAAAGACGATTACTACCGAAAAGCCATTTATCAGCAAGTTGGTTAGTCACAAGACTCACAAACGGCTCATGGTAGAAAGATTGAGGATTCAAAGAGAGGATGTTTGGTAGATTTCAACTGGAGCAACTATATATCTCCTGATAGCAAAGCATGCATAGTCGATCAAGATGATGAGAGGCTACCTGAAGGTTTCAGCTGGGATATGTTTGTTGATGAAAAGGGTGATTTCAAAGCTTTTATTGCAAAGATTGTTAGAGAACCAGACATGTTCGCCACATGGATGAAATCTATTGGTGAGACAGTGAAAAGTGTGAAGGAACAGTCTGTTACATCTGAAGAAAGCTCAGAAAGTGCTGATGAAGATTCACTAAGTGCAGATGAGAGTGTGCAAAATGATGTTACTTTAGAAAAAGAAGTTGTATTTGATCAAACACCGTCTGATTCTGGTGTATCAGATGCTGATTCTGAAAAATCTGTAAAGTTTGATCAGTCACCAGTTGATAGTAACAGTGATGATGAGGAAGAAAAACATATAAATGTTGCAAAATCTCATCTTTCTCCTGAAAGTTTTCATTTCTATTTTGCAGATCGCATGGAGAAACTAAAGGAGAAACGGGCTGCTAAAGAACAACTACTAAAGAAATCTGAAGATGTTGTTCAGAAAGAGAACATTGAAAGTGTTGCTGAGAAGACTACTGAAGAAGAAAAGGTGATAGAAGAAGAAAAAGTGATAGAAGTGGTGAAAACAATCGAAGTTGAAAAGATTGTTGAAGTTGTCAAGCCTTGCACGAAGTGTTTGGAAGCTTGCAAAGATTGTGCAGCAAAAGATGACATTATTGCTGAGTATGAGAAGAAGAAGGAGCAGTTATTGTTCAACCTCAACTATGTGAAAGAATCTTATGATGTCTTGAACAAAACAGTAACTGGTCTCCAAAAGACAAACTCAGAGAGAGAACAAGCACTAACGATGATGAATGTTGTGATGATGACAAAGCAGAAAGCCATCAACTTTTACATCGAAGAGAGTGCTAAATGGAAGCAAGAGTTGGAGACAGAGAAGATTGAGAATGAGAGAATTAGACGTTTATTACAAAGTTATTCTAGTTCTGATTATCTCATTGATCGTATTTACCCAACTGTTGCAGGTATGGAAGTTTTTCAAGATGAGAAGCCGAAGAAAAAGAAAGATAGTGGTAAGAAACCGACTGTTAGTTATAACAAGTGTCCGCCTCCAATTTGGGAAGGGTACTCTCCTAGAAAACCAAACGAGGAGCAACTTGAAAAAGCAGTCAATATAAAGCTAAAAACCGACACAACTGACGTTTTACCAGATAACATTGATATAACGTTTACTTCGTCCGATACTGATCATGAGTCTGAGTTAATCAAAAAGGTGGTCGATTAGGTGTTGGATACTGAGGAGGAGTCTGAGTCAAAGTCTGAGTCTGGAGGGTCAAATTCGTCAGTCAACAGTCAAAAGTCGTCGGTTAAACGGTCTTATAGTAAAGAATTTTTGTTATCGAAAGCAAATTTGGATGATGAAACATTTGAAGTTGCATACACTTTAAATGATTCGGACAAATTATACTCTGACAAAGAGTTTCCAATAAGAAGTGTTCGTTTTGACATGATCAAAAAGGTTTTCAAAATGACAGAAATTAATATTTCTGAAATAAAAGATTTAAATCTTACTAAAAAACCTAAAAAGTACACTTAAAGAGTTCAACAACGTCTAAACAAGAAAAAGGGTTACAATTCTGATTCTGGTTTTCAAAATAAATCAAACCAAAATCGTAGCTACAAAAAGAAAGGTCTTGGTTTTGTTCCACCAGAAAATCATAAAAATTTGAAAAATTCTAAAACAAAAACAGAATTTGTGTCAGGTGGAAGTGCCGAAGAGGAACAGAAGAAACCATTCTGGAGACAGTCAAATCAAGAGTTTCTTGCTGAAAAGAAGAAGAATGGAACTGAATTGTTTTATCAAAGAGAGACTCGTACCTGTTACAAGTGCAATGAAGCTGGTCACATTGCATGGAACTGTCCGAAAAATGTCAAGTCAAAACAGGGAGTTTCTAACAAGTTGAAAGAAATAATTGTTGATATTGAACCACCAATCGAGAAATTTAAAATTTTTGAAAACTCAACTTATGAGGTTGGTGAGTGTTCTAAAAAGAATTTTTATAAAAAAAAGGAGAAAGACAACCAAGTGTGGGTTGTTAAAAAGGTTGATGAGAAAGTCGGCGATGAATCTGGTTCCACAAAGCCAGAAGAGCCACAGGTTGAGATGAAAATTTCAGTGAATGATGATGAGTTTCCATCACTGAAATTTGAAGAAGTTAAACAAAAAGTTGGCAAAGTTGAGATCTCAGATCAGTTTTATTCTGAGAAAACTGAATTTGATGTTGAGAAAACATTCAATAGAAGTGTTAAGAAATTTTTTGGGAAAATGTTAAATGGGAAAGCAAAGGGGGTTAAAGATTTTTATGCAACTAAAAAGGCAACTTACAACCCTACTGAACAAGAACTAAAAGCCATCAAGTCTGAAAAGACTTGGATGGAAGTTTGTTTCCCTTGAAGTCTTAGGACTTTGCCGGAGATCCCAAGTTTGTAATCGTGGATCAGGAATCGGCATCCTTCTTGTTATTTTAGATTTTGTGAAAGATTTTTAAATGTGTTTAGTTTTTACAGGTTAAGTGTGACTTGCTGGAGCTTCCAGGTTGGTAAGTGTGAAGCAGGAATCGGCATTTTGATTGGTAAAATGGTTTGTGTAGAGGTTTATTCCTACATAGGTTTGTATGTTGTGAATATTTTTACAAGAGGTACAGAGGTTGCATACTTGCAAGTGGTAAATCAGGGACATTAAGTTGTACTTGATCTACTACAAGTGGTTAAAAGTAGACAATGTGATGAACCACACCCCGAACCTACAAGTGGTAAAACCAACAAAATTTTTTTTCCGGAAACATCATTCTGATTAAAACAAACTTAAGTGTTTTGAAATCATTATGAGAAAATAGTTTTGTGTAAGGGGGAGTTCTGATTGTTTAAGCCAAGTGGATGGCGATTTGAAGCGATTCGATATCGGTTGTCAAGTTTTGTACAGTTTATTTTCAAATTTCCTAAAATGTGTTTGCATTTTAGGGGGAGTAGAAAATTTCAGAAAATCCAAAAACATTAGAAAATTTGAAAAAGGCAAAAACATGATAAAATCAAAAATGAGTTTTAGTGTCAAAGAAGAGGAAATGATAGTACATCTGTAGACAGTCACAGTATGCTAAAGATTTGTATTGTTTAAATAGTGTTAAACAGTCTCACTGATGATATGCCGATAGGTTTTTACACATTTAGTAAACTTTTTCGGGATATAAACATAAATTCAAACTTGCTTATTTCGTGGGGAACACTACTTGGATATATAGGTAACCCCTGAAATCTCGGTTGAAAGGTCCCTCTTTCTGAGATACTAGGTCTTTATGCTCAGTGATATCTGGGGTATTATCCCGGGACTTCTGCTGAAAGGAATTTCTGACCTAGTCCCCGGAGAATACTTTCCGCATGCTTAAAAAATAGCGCAGCCCTCAGCAAATTGATGAAACAATAAAATTGATAGTCATTGCTGTTGTAATGCAAAAGATCCTCTAAAGGGGACACACCAAAAGTCGAAGCCGTCATCTCTCTGCGTATCGAAAGATCGACCTAAGCTCTCACGGCCCTCATACTATAATTTATTCCCCTGACAGATATCATCTGTGGTATATTCACCTGTAAGACTGAATATTGGGATCTAGATACGGGAGTATATTCAAGAGGTGGGACACATGAATGAGTTTCAGTTCTTAAAACACCTAACTCATATCCTGAATCAGTTGAAATTTGTGTGAAAATTTAAGTGGATCAGTATATCGGCAATCTAAGTGAATTGTTTAATTCTTAATGTGTAACTAAGCTCAACGGTACTTGTGACTTGTCAAAATCTGATATGATCCTCTTACACAAAACTCACAAAAATATTATCTGTAAATATTTCTTTACTGCATTTTGTTGTTTCTTTCTGAAAATTCAAAAAAGATTTTCGGTGTGTTTTATCATAAACTTTTGAAAAAGTCAAAAAGATTTTCGACAACTGATGTTGGAAAGCTGATTTTCAAAATTCCAAGTGCTAAACATGATGACATTGTTGTGAGGGGAGTGTGTTTTAAAATGTCAAAATGTATTTTCTAAATCATCAAGTGGTTCATCATGAGTTTGTGATCTGAGGGAGAGTGATTGTTGATGATTATGTTTATGAGAGGGAGTCATCTGATTATATCAGAATGTTGGTGCATTTAAATTGTTAAATTTAGAAATTCATTTCTGGGTTAAGAATGTGCAAGAATAGCCAAGTTTCGATTCTGGAAATTGAAGATTCTATAGAGTGCCAGGTTTAAGATTCTGAAGACAAAGAAAGCCAGACAAAGATCCTGAAGTAGATGTTGCTGAAGAACAAAGAAATGCCAGCAGATCGTTAGGGAGAGTCTGAAGATTTTAAACTTAAAGAGAGTCTGTTGAAGAAGATAAAGAGAGAAAAGCCCAGAGACTGATCAAGACTAAAGATGTGAAGATACAGCATTGTCGTGACTCGATAGTCGACTCGTCAACATCTGAGGGGGAGTCTGTTGGTGCACTACATCTGTCGACTTCGTCTTGTATCGAGTCTTAGTTTTAGATTGTTAGATCAGGGCATGTTTTACGAGAAAATAGGATGGCATATAGGTTTAAACTGATAGGTCCGCTTATATGGACATAGGAGGTCCGCTTATGTGTCAGGTCCGCTTATATGTCACTAGGAGGTCCGCTTATGTGTCAGGTCCACTTATGTGTCAGGTCCGCTTATTCGTACATGTCCGTATAAGCGAACCTACCAACACTATAAATACCCCATAAGCGGATCTCATTTGTAACTTTGCCAATTCCATACCGAAGTGCTGCCGGTGTGAAGATTGAAGTGTAAACATTGTCAAATCAATAAAACAGTAGATTAAAGTGAAGAACAAGCTATTTCTACCTACGTTTCTTGTTATTCCGCACCTGAAACATAGGAGAACGCCTCTGAACGACTCGTTCGGGTCAAAACACGATCCTACAGGTACTTTACCTGTCTTTTAGTATTAACGGAGTTTGATTACCAAACCCGTTTTCGAGGTGTTACAAGTCTACCCCCCTTAGAGAGGTTTCGTTCTCGAAACCTTTTCTTACATAATTCATTGAGTTTAAACTCAATGTATTTGATCCGAGAAGTCTTTTAAACATTAATTATACTTTTATCCAATTGTTAGTATTACCAGATAAGTATGGTAACATCTTTTTTTTTGTCACTAATTGTCTACGTATCTCATACGACATAGTGCAACTTAAAATAACGTAATCTCCTTATTTCCACTAGTTTAGTTAACTTAGCGATATCCATCGCTTTCATATACTATCGAATTCTTTATGAATCCGTTACTTTGACCCGTTTAAAGGTCTTTGGTGAGATCTTTCACTTTTAGCAACAAATTCTTTTGTTTTCAAATTTATTTATTCGGTTCAGTTATACCGAATCTACCGCTTACAAGCAAAACAAATTTCTTAAATTGAATTGCTGGCCTTAACCTGTCTCACTATCTAGACTTATTAGTCCAGTTACTTTTTCCGCTCGCTTGGTTATAATGTGATTCTACCTCACATTGTATTTCCTAATCGTGATCGTGTCACATCATGTTTAATTTATATCAACCTTTCATTTTCGAAAATATCACTTTTCGAATATATCGTCTTGCGCCTATAAGTGTCAAGACTTGAATCTTTCATGCTTACTATTCAAATTCCTATCAAAATTTATATTTGTAAAACGTTATTTCTTACTAAAACCGAAGTTTTAGTTTAGGATCTTCTCTTAACTTTTGTCAATTATCCATACCAGGATATTGACAGTCCATAATTTATTCCTTTATAGTCTTAGTTTTATACGGGGATTCTCAACTGATTCCCTCGCTTTATCTAATTAACCGCGTTAGTCTGTCAACATGTTTATTTCGCGCTTGTCTTATATTTAACAAGTGCTTTGTATTTGTTATGACAATATCTTGACTTCAAATAGTTTTACCGGCTAGACTAATCAGTCGCCGTCACTTTATACCCCGTCACCCGGGTATACTATTTTGCCATCCCCGGCCTTATGTGTGTATAAGATTTTCTAAATCACTTCATACCACTTATGTTTTGTTAAAACGTTGTTTTTGACTAAAAACTGAACTTTTAGTTTACGTTTCCTCTTTGTCTCACATCTTTCTCTCATTTCTAGGAATGTTACTCCCGAGGATCTATTTCTTTCCGTTATCATTTAATGCGGGGAATTATAACTAATTCCCTCGCTTAACCCATATGATCCGTAGGTTCTTTCACTTAGCCTCATATTCTAATTCTTTATATTTCCACCTTTTAAGGTGAGACCTAACAGTTTGTTTCTTTCTATTTATGGCCCAAGGGTCTTCTTGGTCCTGTAGACCTTAACACTATGTCTAATCCCGTAGGTTATGATAATCCCGTAGATCATCTTTTATTCAAGTCTTTATTCAACTGTATATATATATATATATATATATATATATATATATATATATATATGGTGTCAAGGCACCCCTTTTATGTCTAGAACTATTTACTCTTGCTTTTTGGATTTCATTTGACCTTGACCGTAGTCTAAAGCTACATTAGTTCTCTTTCGAATTATCTTTCTGACTTTATGACTTCTAACATCATTTATACGTCGGTTTGTCATACACTTACCGTTACCCGGTTCTTACCTATACTTCTTTACGACCCATTACCCGGGTTCTTTATCTTAGTGTTTTTAACATTTTTGTTTCGCTAGTTTGCGTTTTTCCTGTATATATTCCTTTATGACCCATCACGTAGGTTCATTAATGTTTCGCGCTTCCATTATTCAGTTTGCGCTTACTTGCACTACCAAGTTTTTATACCTTATTTATCTCGTTTGACTTGTTCGTGTGAAATTTCATCACTTGTGAACATCAAACTCCATTCTTTACTCGACCCGTTCAACTTTAAAATAGTTGAGCGTAGTTACTAACATTTCTGTTTGCAAATTCTCATTGTCTTTTAGTCATGACTCATATTCCGAGTCTTTTGACTTTCTATTTCGCGTTCCCGTCTCTCGGTTTACGCATTCTTTCCAAATCCAACCCATTCATCGGGTATCTTTACCGTAATCATTTTCAAGTAACCATTCTTATATGGTTTTAGACGTTATTTTAATTTATTTGGTCGTCTTAGCGAGATCCATCGCTTTTATTCTAATTAATCCTTTATTCTTTATTCAATTCGTTTGACTTGTCCATGTGAATTTCATCACTTGTGACAGTCAAACTTTTATCCCTATGCCTTAGCATTCCTATTGGTCGGTCTGTATTTTTCTTTTTACTTGATCCTTGTCCCTTCTCTCATCTGACTTACGTTTACGCTTCCGTCATCCGACTTACGTTTATCCTTACGTAATACGCTTCCGTCATCCGACTTACGTTTACGTTTACTATCAAATATCTTACTTATTTAATTCATTTGGGTACCATTTAAGTTAGTCCCATTCACCCCACCCTTACTACATCGGACATAAATGTGTCCATCATAAGAAGTTCATGGTACTACGTGTTCACTACTTACTTGGCCAGAGTAAGCGATCAACACCTGGTATACATGACCTTTTTATAATTTTCACATTACACCCCATGTAAGTAATGCCTCTATTTGTTTCTCTTGGAAACAATATCCCGAATACATTTTCTATTCGGGTTTTTCCAAGTTTTTAATCTACATATGCAACTTTCAATTTCTACATATTTGTTGCATATTACTATTTATGCAATTAAATTTAAAATGTGCACCTGGTAATGTTTGCCCTAACGGGCTTTTCTTGCCATTAGCCTTGTTCGCGACCGTTACGCGATTTAGGTCCTTGATGAGCATACTCTTTGGACCGTTCCTCTGTCAAATCTGCGATTTGTTAAACTCTCGCTATCCTCATATGCGAGTGTCCTACAACTAAAACATATACAACAATTAGCAATTTCAACATTAAAGGATGCCCGTATTATAATACAAGGCTTTTCTACTATACGCATCAACGCGTGTAATTTCGTTGACTATATCTATTCTATATCGTTTTTATTGGTGTAACGTGTATTACACGATAACCATATGTGTTGTTCTCAACACTTTAATCATACTAAACCATTGGTATACATGTACTTACCGGATTTGCAGTCAAGCTTCGAACCGAACACATTTGTCAACAACCTTGAGCTCTGATTACCAACTTGTAACACCCTTATTATTATTTAACGGTTTTCGTATAGATTACGAAGATA
>JARYGA010020762.1:0-21644 GCA_030545235.1 Helianthus tuberosus
GAAGTGCGATGTCATCCAAGTTTGGGAGTTGTGGCTTTTACCTGGACGAGTCACAAGTCTTGAGTTGTGTTTGTTTCATGTCTGTGGTTGTGTCTTTGAACAATGTTTTTAGTTTGTTATGTTGCATTTTCGTTGCATGTGTCGACATTTGAAAACAATGTTGTGGTATTTTGTTTTTAAAACATGAAGTAATGGATGATCATCGTGTTTTTAAATTCATATGGCTTTGATGTGATTAAGCTATGGTATTAAGAAGTCACACCATAATAAACCCACGCTTCCGCAAAGCCAGGGTGTGACATTGTGACATTGTCATCCTGAATAGCCTCTTGAGCATCCATTTGAGAGCTCCCAGCTTTAGTCTTCTTAGACTCCTCAGGCTTCTTGGTTTTATTTGGGCAATTTGTCTTGATGTGCCATTTTTCATTGCAACCATAGCAGGTTGCGTCTTCCAACTTCTTGCAATCCAAGGTCTTATGCTCCTTGGACTTGCAGATTCCACATGATAGAGGCTGAGGTTCAAATCTGCATTTCCCGAGGTGGCATTTCCTACAGGTTTTGCATCTGGTCTTTTCACTTGACTGCTGGTTGTCCTTCAAGTCCTTTTGCATTCATTGGTCTTATGATCCATCTCTTTACAGATGACACATCCCCTGGTCTGATCATAGAAACATTTTCCGAAGTGCTTCTTCCCGCAAGTTTTACATTCGGGTTTTGCCTCCTTTGGCTTGGACTGGTTATAGCTTGAACCGGTCTTACCCTTTTTGAATCCCTTATTCGGGGTATTATCGCACTTTCGCTTATGATCCTTTAACGCTCGGTCCACGACCTTGTTTATGGTTGTATCTAACATAGCCTGTAACTCGGCGCCTGTTAAGTTCAGTCTTGCATCATTATTCCGATCAGCTGGATGATTGTGAGCTTCAGATGAGTCGGCCATGGTGAAGCTTTGAAGGCTACAAACCAAGTGGTATTAATTTATTTAATTATATAGGGAATCGTCGAGTGTGATGATTAAATAGCCATGGTGCAAAAAAACAGAAAGCCCAAAATAAGGGTAAGGCACCAATATGGCAGCAAAAAAAAACGAGTTCTGGGTATGTTTCTCATCAGATTGGGCCGAGTGGGAGCATATTGGATCCCGGTTTGGGCTCAAAAGATAATAACGAACAAGGGAAGCCCAGTGATGAAATTGCTGGGCCTCTGAATAGTGCTGATCAGTTTGTGGGCTTAGCGTCAAAAGCAGATTTTGTGGCCCAGTCTGTGGCTGTTCCGGAAGTGGGCTGTTCTGAAGTTACGGCTGGCTCATCACAAGGTGCTGGCCCATCTAGTAGGCCTGTTTTGGAGCCTGTCTTGAAACCGATTGTGGACTCCATAATTAAGGCCCAAAAAACGTATGGTAGTGGCTTTTATGATGTTTCAAAAAATGATTTTGGGTCACATTTGGGCCCAACGTGTAAGACCAAGAATAGGTTTGGCAAATTAAATGATGAAGAAGATTGCTTTGATACGGATCTTGGGATGTGGAATTTTGAGGTGGAGGTTATTAAAAAACTTGTTGAATCCAACACCCGCCCAAAAATGGAAGATTATGATGCATGGTCGGAAAGTATGAAAAAATACTATGATCGCTTGACAAAAATGAATGAAGATGATGAGGTGGCGTCCGAAACCGATGAAATGGCACGCTTTATGAAATCGGGCATCAAGTCTTAGTTGTCTTTTGATTGTTTTGTTTATGTTTGTTTTCCTTTTGTGGTTTGTTGCTTTGGCGAGTCGCCTTAGCTTAACAAATGCACTTGTTTGTAATCTTGGTTTTTATCATTAATAAAAGTTTGCCGGGGACTCCCCCATTTCCCAAAAAAAAAATAGCCATGGTGCAAATAAACCATATAGGCCAATAGATAGTATTAAATTTATTTGATTATGTTTTGCCTAAGTTTTTAAATAAGCCATCTTTGGCGTTTAAACGGAATATAATCCTTCATATTTATTAGACAGGGGACATAAGTCACGACTGTCAACGTCGTACCGACATTTTATATAGCACAAGGGTTTGTTTCAAAGGACTTTTTGATGGCACAGATGCCTTGTCACTAGGGAAATTTTAAAACATAATCAATGATTCCTTTGGATCGGAAAATTTCATAGTTCATTGTCTTGAAAAGAAGTTATGAAATAAAACTATCTTTTTCATGTATACATCTTTGCCCGAAGGTATTCATCCAAATGGATGTTTTGATGTGTACATCATGTTCGACATTTATTAGCCATGATTCCTCTTGATCATTTACGCTAAATAAGGGGTTTGGAAATTCCTAATATGAAGATGACAAGTGTGATTTTATTGCATCACTGTTGCCAGGAGTGTTAACATATTTTCAGATGTTAACAAGGATCTGAATTTCTTTTAAACAGGTCTTACCATCATAGCTAGGTCTTTAATGACATTCAAGCTAGGTTATACCTTTTAAGATTTTCTTTTAACATGTATACTGGTAGGAAATGAATGATATTTATTTTTATTCAGGACTTTCATTATAATTATCCTAAACTTAATTAAAATATAACTATGGCACAAGAGGCCAAGTCACAAGGGCAACTTTAAATTATAAACCATGATTTTGTAGAATCAAGGTATTTAGGCTTGAACGTTGTTCATGCCTTTTCTTGACAGGGAGTTGTAGGCTACGACTGTCTTTTATCTTATATGACAATGAATACGGCCCCGTAAGCATTACATCCCTAATGGATGCTTAATTCACCAAATAAGAAAGGATTTCGGAAGAATCCAGTATAAGGATGATTTATGCGATCTTATCGAATCACATTTGCCAGGAATGTTAACAAGGATTTGAATCTTTTGAATAGGTTCTACCATCTTGGCCTTGTCTGAAATGATATATAGGCTAGGTTGTACCTTTAAGATTCTTTTTAATATTTAACGCAGAACAATCCTAAATTGAGATGTTAATAAGGATCTGAATCTAATTAAGGAACTGCCATCTTGGTCCTGTTCTTAAAATGACACATGGGCTAGGTCTTGTTCTTTTTAGATTTTTCCATTTTATTATAATGGTAGATCTTATAAAAGGAATGTTATTATTTCATATTTTATGTTCATATGTAATGATGAATAAATTTAGATAAAACATTCCAATGATTTTTAAAAGAGGTAAAGAATTGCCCTAAACGGGACTTGAAAGGAATGATGTTGTCCATGAAGGGACTGAAAGATAAGTATGCCCTTATAAGGACTTACTAAGGAAACGAACTTCAGCAAAAGGAATTTCTTCTTCACTTTATTTCTAATTTTTTTCCTTGGTTGCACGTTAATCCTAGTCGCAGTACGAAGCTCGACCTTCCCTAGGCTTCAAATGGGGAGAATTTCCATTTTGGCTTCTTTGCTTGGCGACATATTAAAATATATAGAATTGAAGGCAATAATTCTCCGAATAGAGATGAGAGTATTCCTATGTTAAGTATAGACTCAAAAGGTCAAGGAATGTGCTACTGTGTCATTGAGATTAAACACAAAAGGCTGGTGTTTAATTCACTCAATGTTGGCTCTGATACCAACCTGTCACACCCCGATATTTCCACGTATTACCGGTGGGGAGTATCGTGACGTAGTTGATATCATCATAGTCAAACAACACAATTTAAATGCACAGCGGAAGCAAAAGATAAAATATTACAAACCGATATAAAGTAATATCAAAGTATTACAAACGGAATGTAAAGGATCCACAGGCGGATCAAATAAAAGATAATTGTTTAACAGATTTTGACATCTAAGCTTGCGAGACTCTTTAGTGATGCTAGGAGTAGCCAACCTATTCCGATTAGTACCTGCACTTAGCCTTTTTGGGAAAATACGTCAGTTTACACTGGTAAATACAATTTAACTGACTCATTTTGAAAATGTTTTAGAAAATTGATTTGAATGCACGTGGCACAAAACTTTTTATAACTTGGGATAATTATTTATATATAAACTTGTAAAAGAATTACATGTTTGTTATACGTTCAGTAGCCTGGATTGACACCAGGTTAAAGATTAATAGACACACCACATGATATAGTCCCGCGGCGGGTTATTCCCGTAACCGGCGGTTATACCTCATTATTTATATATGCACTACGGGCGTACGCCTACACCCGCGTGCTAAGGTCGTGGCCATTTCTTGAATGATGTCAAGGATATCCGGGACATGGTCATTAACCCCCCAAAGGCTTTAAGCAAACAAAACAATTTAAACGGGACATTTCAATAAATTAATCTTCATACAATTAAAAATTCAATGCCCGACCAAGCGGTATTTTATATACCGTACCCCAAGCCCGTATAGGGAAAATAAGTTAAAAGTATTTACCTGAGCTAAATAAATTCAATCCCAGCCGTATATCAAATCAGCAAGTACAGATAGCTTTTACTGAGCTCCTAAATCTGGAACGAAGGTTTTTAATAACCTATTAGATTCCTAACGGGTCTTAATTAAGCCTATGCTTAGACCGGTTAGTTTTTAAAGGAGGATACGGTTCAAAACGCATGATTAAGCGAGAACCGGATTAGAATGTGGTTTAGACCCGACAAGCTCGTATACTTGTGTAATAAGGGTAAGCTAAACACGTTCTGGATTTTGAGATAAAAAAAATGATAAGGTTTGACCCGTTTCGGCTAACTTATGCAAACTAGTTACATAAGCCGATCCGAACGCGGAAAGTGCGTAACGGGTAACCAAAATAGTCATGAATAGGTTTCCTAAGTTAATATGCCTTAAATATATTGTGATATCAGTAGGATACCTTCCATTATGGCCAAAACGAATTTAAAACCAATTTATGCCCCGTAGGGGTATTTTGGTCATTCTAAAGGTTATAAGAGAGGTTAAATATTATTCTGAGTTTCAGGTCTGATATAATCAGTAAAAATACTTAATTTAATAAGTTATAACAGTAGGGTATAGCATATATGTGAAATTTACTATTTATAACCAAACTATGCAGCGTAGGGGCATTTTGGTAATTTCACATAAGCTTAAAGGTCAAAATTAGAGAATCTGAGTTTAAAAATTTTCTTTAATGTTAAAATATATAATTTGCTTAAAACATCAGTAGGTATTAAGTTTCATATGCCAAAAATAGTTTTAACTCATACTATGCGCTTAAAACGCGTAAAAGTCGGTTTTAAGCGATTTTCGGGTTTAAATAGGAAATCTGAGTTTTTGATCAGTTTATAAAGTTTAAAATATTTTATTTATGATATAAAATCAGTAGCAAAAAGTTTGGTATCAAAATATTATGTAAAACTCATTTTATGGGCCAAAAGGGCAAAATCGACAATTACCGAATTAAGCTTAGAACCCTATGTTATGCTCATCCTAAAAATAAACAAAAATCTTCAAAAATCCCAAAATATTATTTTATATCAGTAGGTAAAAAGTTTGGTATCAAAAATTGGGTTTTGATAGGATATACGCTAATTATGCCGTTTAATTAATAAAAAGCTTTTCATTTACGCTAATGAGCATAACTCCTAATCTAGACCTCAAACTGATGTCAAATTTTAGGGACAAGTTTATAAATCAGTAATAAAGATTATTGTCCTCTCATATTTTCAAAATTCTCGTTTTAGGGTCAAAAGGGCATAATGGTCAACATTTAAGCATATAACGGAAACATGCAATGAATAGGATAACTAAGGATCCAAGTTGTATAACGTCAGAGGGTTACACTAACCTATAACCTGGTCCTAAAGGAATCCTAAGGCATATCTAAACTAAGCTAAATCGGGTCAGAACTGAAAGTCAAAGCAAAAGTCAACTTTTGCGACTTTCGGTTCCAAACCGAGCCTATACTTAGAATTGTCGGGTTGAATCATGCTTAGGCATGTTCAACTAATATTTACCAAGTTATTAAAGAGAGAAAACTGATTTTATGGTTTTTATATTAATAGTTATGAATTTTATTTAAAACTAACCCGATTGACTTTTATTTGACCCGACAATTTAACTAAGTAAACGTGGTAATTAGGAGGTGCCCTTTTGAGGGTTTAACACCTACCTAATTACGGTCACGTAGCCATGTTCGTTACAAACAATGGCTCAACCGTTTAAAAGTCAAAGCGTTTATCGAAACGCTTGACTTTTCGGCTATAAACGCTAAACAATTAAACTAAGCACGAAAGGACACTTACAAAAGGTCCAAGAAATGATGGAATTGATCTAGGATGTTCAGGTATGAAGCACAAGGGGTCCAACTTAGAACATTTCAGATCAAGGTGTGAATGAGAGCAAGACCAAGAGGGGTATTTATAGGATTTAGAGGACCGTTAGGATCGTTCCTTGATAAACGTGATTCAATCTGGACCATACACCTATTACCCATTGTTTTTCAATACCATGGGTGCCCAAGGATTGAAGAAATACCATTTGCAAGTGCTGGATCAAGCTGGAACAGGCTGTAAATGGCTGTAAACTGATTTTTGCAAACCTGATAGGTTCACACGGGCTGCGTAAGGTTCTAGGGGAACTTACGCGGGCCGCCTGGGGTTCCCAGATCAGCAACAACTTTGAAACAATGCCAAAAATGGTCCCTGTTAGCTTTTAGGGTCACGTTTGGCACGTTTAAAGCTCGTTAAGCTATTCTTAAGGCTCTACAATGATTCCTAAACATAAGGGATATGAAACATGTTCACAAACATGTCGGATGTCGGTTCGTTTGGCCGTACGGTCACGTTGTTCGTCTAATTACGATGAAACACGAACGGACGCGAAAAACGATCCAAACTACACGACGAATGGAATTTTATCATGCCGAACACTAAAATAAAATATTTTAATTCTTACATAAATTTTTGGGTGTCCGGATATATTCAGAATGTGAGATATGCGCGAAAATGCAAACTTGTGCATTTTTTGACACTTTTAGTCCCTGCATGACTTAAAAGTTTATTTTTGCGTAGCAAACACCTCCAAGCCTATATCTAAGCTATATAAAGAATAAATAGGGTATGTTTAACTCATGGTTATATTCCAGAAGGTCCGTTACCATACGAATCGGCATACTTTAGCAGTTTGACGCAATTAGTCCTTTAATTGTGCAAAGTAGTGCGGAATGTTGTTTAATGATATCAAAGCCTTCCATGGCCCATAATGATCATTCCCAAGCATATACTTAAATATTACTATGCTCCCGTTTGCTTAACTGGTCATCGAGAGGCGTAGATTCAAAAGTTGACGCTTTAGGTCCCTCTATTACGCAAACTTGCGCATCTCATCATTTAATAGCATTGAAGCCTCATCTAATCCATATTAGGCATTCTTGAAAGTATTATTAAACATCACGATGATTCGGGTTCGCTAAAAGGTCATTCAAAGGTATAATTAAACATATTGACACTTTTAGTCCCTCTAACTTGGAAAGTTGCGCGTAACCTTACTTATAAGCATAAAGACCTTAGACGGCCAATGTTTGGCATTCCCGAGAGTATAATTAAATATCATGAAGCTCCTGGTTTGTTAAAAGGTCACTCTGAGGTAAGAATGAACATGTTGACGCTTTTAACCTTTCATTGCGCAAACTTTCAATTAATTCCGCAAATGGCTACACTCGATCGCCAAGTGGCTCATTTGTGAACATAAATATCGTGAGAGGTTATTTAGAAACTTATTTTAGGTATGCTAACACTTCCAGTCCTTTCATAATCAAAGTTTTTCGATTTTTCGAAAAATTAGTCCCTTAAATTCAATGTTTGGCTTCATTAGGGTTTATTACACGTGTCAATACATCATTGGACGTGATTTTACGAGGTGTTACAATGGAAGACAAGCAATCCACTTATCAAAGCCTTACCAAACATCTATCTGGCCAAACAGATGTTTGGATCAAGGCAACATAGGATAGCCCAAACAGTTGTTTCCCTATGTAAAAGTACTTGTTTTATCAGTGTTTAGCTTAGTTAGAATAGATGTTAGATTTGCATAGATGTTTGCAACATCTGTGGAATCTTTCCTGTTAGGAATGTTCGTTGTCACTATCATGTGATGTTAGCCAATCACAAACAGAGCTTTCTTACATAGTATAAAGAGATCTCACATGTTAGAGATCTATTTTATCACTACACATCACCTATTCTTTTGTATGAACATAATTGTTAAGTGATCGGCTAAGGGGGAATCTATAGAGTCAATCTTTTATAAAACATTTGTAATCATTTGGATTATCAATGAAAAACAATTGTTGATGATGACTTCTCCTTTGTGATTATTTATCTTTTGTTATGCAATTATATATTGTTTTGATCTTAACTGTTTTATAATCACAAACCTTGTAAATCAAACCTAACAATTAGTATATGAGCTTGGTCACGTTAAACTCGATTTCACAATCAGTTTAACATACAAAGTTCAACTCAACAATGATCCAGTACTGTTCGTCACTCAGAGTTGTATAGTGAAGAACTAATTAGTGTCTATCACATACTCTGTTTTTCAGATAAAGAACACAAGAAAATGGCACAAAAATGATCCACAAAATACCGGCTTCAGTAATAAACCACCTATGCATGTCAGATTCAAATTTAACATCTGCCAACATAGGGTGGGTCATATACTTGCTCAGCAAAATACAGGGTGTTGGAAGTCCGTTGTATTCGGACCTCATATTCCAATGGTACCAAATGCCGAGAACCTAAATGTGTTCGAGCCAAAGAAGTCGGAGAATTAGTCTGAGCAAGATTATCAAAATTCGAGCTAGATGCGAAAGCCTTTTATATCGTGGTTATGGCTCTCCCAAATGATATCTATGCTGGCATGTTGCATTGTAACAATGCCAAAGAGTTGTGGGATGAACTGAAGGAACAATTTGGTGAAACGAAGGATGTTATCGATAACACTCTAGAAATCTATAATTAGTAATATGAAACCTTCACTCATGAGAATATCCCATGATTTTAAGGATGTGAGCCTAACTCAGCTTCATGGAAGGCTCCTAACATGTGAAAATGGAGCTTGTTCAGAAAAAGAAGCTCTAGGAAATTGGAAAGGTGTCTGAAATTATGCTTTCGATAACACAACACTTTTGAGTCAGCAGGGATCATATGTTGGAAGTGTCGATCACCTCTCTATTGGGCTGAACTTGGCAAAAGGCAACTGGAGGGGTAAGGTCCCAAAACCTTGTAACAAGTATTTAGGACCATACCACAACCTTGTCTTTCAGCCCTTTTTGACCTTGCGCGGCCGCGCACTGGTCCTACAAAGAAGGCTTAAGAGACAGATAGCAAACAACACTTGCACGCCAAAAGGAAATCATAAATCCTTGCGCTTCCCTCCATAAACAAAGGATGAAAATCCTAAGTTAAACACTTCCGCCTAATAATATCCTGACTTGGATATTATTTACCCAACTGGTGCCACACGATAAAGAGTGATACAGGATTATGGCAATAACCTTCTGGAAGGACCCAATCGTGCACCACTAAATGGTTACAACCGTCTGGACACGTGTCATCACCTCAGGCATCCCTGAAATCACGACGATGGCATGAAATTGGAGAGAAACCTTCACTTAATCACCTTCCACGTGGCAAACCCCCAACCCTGGATCTAAACAGCGATCCGTGTGCACTCACGTCGGATCGAGAAGCTTAACGGAAGGAAATGTAACCACTTACGGGGTTAGCATATTCCGTCAAGAAATTCACCAACGAGTTTTCCCGCCCAAAACTCCCGGCTATAAATATGAGAACAATTCAGGTATGAAATTCAAGTTACACACACTTCATCAATACCTCTTCTTCTTCTTCTTCTTCATAAACACATACTTATTCTCACACCGGAGTCGGGTCAAGGAGAGAACCCCTCTTCTCCCCTTGACGAGGCTAACGGTGCTTTGTTTTGCAGAGTTTACCGGAGAAGAAGGTCAGTTGCATCGAATCAGACGAGAGAGAACAACCCCCTTTTATGAAGATCCAAACCCCCTAGATAATTCGATTCCGGTCAATTATCTAGTGTTTCTTCATTGGCGCCCACCGATTTCTCTGATTTTTCAGTTTTGTCTCGTTTTGATTCAGTTTCCCTCATTTCTCTATTTTCACATGGCAGAGAATTAATCACTTCACCCATCAGGTCCTTGGTCTGAATTCAAGGGTTCTACAACCCCAAATACTCAGATCGACGGAATCATGGGAATCAATACAAGTAACAATAACTCAGACGAAAAGGATTCCTCAGATCAACTCATAGAGAAAGCTCCAGAATACTGGATCGGCAGATTCCAGATAGCTTTGAACCAAATTTTCACACAAATTATCAGACCTGAATCCCCAAACATGAGAACTGATATTCGGCAAGAAAGCAGTGGCAGGATTGATACTGTAGTATTGGACCCACAGATGCCTTATCAGTGGGACATCCAATCTGACAGTTATGCCAGGGAAATTCCAAAACCAGAAGGTACCAATGGCCAGATAGCTAAACAAAAACAAATAAGCATGGTACAAGGAGGCCCTTCACGAAGGCCAAACAAACGACACCATGACCAGCATTGGCGAGAATAGCAAGTCGTGTTTCATGTTGTTCCTGGAGTCCCTCAGGAAGAGCTACTAGTAATTATTACTGGTATCTTCGGCCATTATCAAACGGACTATATGGTTATAGATCCAGGAAGCTCGATGGATATCATATACGAGCATTGCTTCAAACAACTCGATCCAGAAGACAAAGCACGTCTGGAGCCGGTAGATTTCCCTCTCACCGGATTTTGTAAGGAAGCGGTATTCCCGCTAGGGCAAATAGTGTTTCCTGTGACTCTATCTGATGGCGAGCATTCGCGCACAATCACAGTAAATTTCATGGTCATGCCGGCAACATCACGCCATGATGTATTGCTCGGAAGAAGGTCACAAAGAGAATTCAGCATGGTCACTTCTATTCCACATGCTGCATGCGGATTTCCAACAGAAGCTGGAGTGGCAATTCTATACTCATGTAAGGAGGTCATGTACGTGGATGATGAGCCACCAGCAAAAGTGGCCAAACCCTCAGCATCAAATGAGCTGGAGAAATGGGAACAATGAATATCCAGAACAGACCATCCGGTTAGGATACGCCATTTCCCCAACAACCCGAATACAATTAAAAGAATTGTTGTCCAACAATAAAGACATATTCACCTGGTGCCCAGCAGACATGACTGGGTTCCGCGCGATGTAACACAACATTGTCTGAACATCCGACCCTCAGCAGAACCTGTTGCACAGGGGAGGCGCAGCTTCAGCGATGAGAAAGAAAAAGCCATGAACGAGCAAGTAACAGAGCTACTTAATGTCGGAATCTTGCGCGAGGTTCAATACCATACATGGGTCGCCAACCCAGTAATGGTCCAAAAACACAGTGGCCGATGGAGAATGTGCGTCGACTTCAAAGACCTGAATAAAGCATGCCCAAAAGATTGCTACGTGCTTCCTGAGATAGACAAAAAAGTTGACTCTCTAGCATCATTTCGATGGAAGTGCTTTCTTGACTGTTATAAAGGTTATCATCAGGTCCAAATAAGAGAAGAAGACGAAGACAAGACCGCATTCCGCACAGACAAGGGCATCTTCTGTTACACGAAAATGCCCTTTGGCTTACGCAACGCAGGCGCAATGTACCAGCGCCTAATGGACACGGTCTTCAGAGGCGATATCGGTAAGGCAGTCGAGGTATACATGGATGACCTCGTCATCATGAGCCACGAGGAAGATACAATGCTCGCAAATATCCACCGCACGTAAGCTCAACCCAATGAAATGTTCCTTCGGAATGGAAGAAGGGAAATTTCTGGGTTTCATAGTAACAAGGGATGGTTTTAAAGTAAACCCGGAGAAAGTGCAGGCCATCTAGTTAATGCCATCGCCTGCAACAATAAAAGAAATGCAAAGACTCGCCGGACGTCTAGTAGCCTTGAACAGATTCTTGGCAAATCATGCAGCAAAGTCCTATCCATTCATTAGCACACTACGAAACTGCACCAAAAAAACCCACTTCCAGTGGACACCCGAAGCGGAAGAAGCCTTCAAGCAAATGAAAGAATGTTTAATTCAGTTGCCGACGCTAACAGCACCACGAGAAAAAGAGCCACTGATCTTATATTTATCTGCTGCGGAAGTAGCGGTAGGCGCAGTATTAATGGTGGAGCGAGAAAACATTCAGACTCCAATCTACTATATAAGCAAGATGCTCACTGGCCCAGAGACACGTTACTCAATGATAGAAAAACTATTCCTAGAGCTAGTACATGCATCACGAAGCTTACGTCGGTATTTCTCTGGTCATGTCATCACAGTTCTCACTAATTACCATTTAGGTCAAATCTTATCCAAACCCGACGTCGCGGGAAGATTGGCCAAATGGGCTATTGAGCTCGGAGGATACAATATCCTATACAGACCGCGACAGGCAATCAAGGGGCAAGTTCTAGCAGATTTCGCCACAGAAGTTCCCATCGACAAAGTTCAAGAGTGCGAGGCAATCCAGGACCCTGTTCCTGTTTTCGATGATAGAGTCTGGACTTTGCACACAGATGGAGCTTCCAATGATGACGGAGCAGGCGCGGGCCTTCGACTGATCAGCCCAGATGACCATGAACTTACCTATGCCATATGCCAGGATTTCCGAAGTACAAACAATGAAGCAGAGTATGAAGCGTTATTAGCAGGTCTCCGCTTAGCGCTTAAAATGGGGGCAAGAAACCTCGAAGCTAACGTCGATTCAAAACTGGTGGCCGAACAAGTTAATGGGCACTATGATGCAAGAGGAGAAGCTATGGCGTTATACCTTGAGCAAGCGCGGATGTTAATCAGCCAATTCCAAACGTTCAAGGTCAATCACATAAACATAAGCGAAAACAAGCACGCAGATGCATTAAGCAAACTGGCCACCACCAGCTTCAGACACTTGGCAAAAGAAGTGCGCATCAAGGTATTGTCCAACCCTTCCGTCCCTCTCAAACAAGTAAACGTCATAGAGATCGGCAATCCATCCTGGATGTCTCCGATCATTCTGTACTTACAACATGGGAAACTTCCGGAAGGGAAGGCAGAAGCCCATAAAATCCAGAATAAGGCATTAAACTATGAAATGGCGGAGGGGATTCTATACCGGAAATCGTTCATGGGACCACTCCTGCGCTGCGTTGACAAAACAGACGCACAGTACTTAGTTAGGGAAATCCATGAAGGATTGTGTGGGATACACGCCGGACCGCGCATGGTAGTCCCCAAAATAATGAACGCAGGCTATTACTGGCCAGGAATGCATGTAGATGCGGTCGAGTTACTATGAAAATGCGCAGCTTGCCAGCGCCACGCGCCAAAAACGCTTCGCCCAAAGAATCCAATCGTTCCAGTTACGTCCGCCTGGCCTTTTCAGCAATGGGGCATTGATCTGGTCGGTCCATTCCCAGACGCGCCGGGCGCAGTAAAATTCATAATTGTGTCAGTCGACTATTTCACAAAATGGGTCGAAGCCAAGGCACTAGCCTCAACAACGGCAATGGTAATTCGCAAATTTATATGGGAACATATTATTTGCAGATTCGGATTACCATTGCGCATCATCTACGACAACGGCACTAACTTCGCCTCAGAAGATCTTCAAAAATGGTTCAAAGAAATGAAGATCGAGCACAACTTTGCCTCTGTGGAGCATCCACAAGCAAACGGTCAAGTTGAGAGTGTTAACAAACATATCGTCGATGGCATAAAAGCGCGACTCGGGACAGCGCACAGAGGATGGGTCGATGAACTCCCCAGCATCTTATGGGCACACCGCACCATGCCAAAAACCAGCACTGGGGAAACTATGACAACCCTCACAAAACCAGGTATCGGTACAATTAATTAATATTTGATTAATGCTTAATTACTGTGCTTGCTTACAATTGTGGATAAACTGCTTCTTGATTTCTGATACATACATACTCATGCATCACATTTTATTACTGTCACTCTATTATTTACCCACAAACATCAGTGACAACCTTGATGCACAAAAGCACAGTGAGCACACTATATGGATAACCCAGTAAACATGCTGACATTTGCCAGCACTAGACAGACATTGTCTCTGAGGCTAGTATGAGCCGGGAATAGATTACTACACTAGTAGGGAGTGTAGGGAGGTGAGGATTATAAAACTGCGTCACTAGGAGATGGTTATAGTGACCGGATGTGCCTAAAACATACTTTAATTACAAAATTCTGCACTTTATATAGAAATTCAGCATTTAACATAACTAGTGAAGTGCAAAAACATGGGAAAATAATACTAGACACTTTCCAAAGTGTCGGGAATTTATTGTGTCACTAGAAACACTATAGAAGACACTTTAAAGCTTTATTTGACACTTTAACGGATCAGTATCCAACCGAACAACCGGACTTTACCCGGAATACAAAAATATTGTCAATGACATTGTTTACACTTTTCTGAGCTAGTTAGGGTCCCCGAACACCCTAACACCCGTTATATTACATAACACACTAATAACCAAATTAAATACCTAACTAAACTAACTAATCACTAACTATACAATTGAAAACAAACCATAAACCCCCCCTAACCGAACGGTTCCCTTAGGGGACACACCCCTTACATTTTCGAATATTTTATTCCATGTTGTCTAATATCTAACTTACGCATTATACCATGGGTAATTAAGTATGATGGTCTATAAGTTTACTAAAGGGATAACACTTACATTCACTCAAAACACATCACAAAATTTGCTCTCTCCCTTCCCCCTTGCTACAATCGGCCGAAACCATCATCCATCCTCCACCCATCATTCAAGTTTGATCTTGCTATTTCATATACACACAAGGGTGAAAGGTCACACACAAGGAGGCTCGGTGCTTTCGGAATCTCAAGAACCTCTCTACATTGCTTTTATCCACCTTGTTTACGCTTTGATTCTTCCCTAGCCACGAGCTAGTAGTAAGTGCTTCCCAACATCTTCTTGTTCTTGTTTAAAGTGGTTAATAAGAGATTTAATGGTTAAAATCCAAGAACATACAAGATCAAAACATAAAGTCTTGAAAGAATGATAAATAAGTGGGTTAAAGAATAACTAGTGGTGTAAATCTTATGAAACTTGTTTAGTTGTGATTATTTTATGTTGTTTGATGCTAGTAGTGGGATAGATCATCATCTAACCATGCTAGATCATGTTCATGGAACAAGAACTAGTAGTTTGTTAAGTGTGAAAGTTACAAGATGATGAACTCTTCCACTAACAAAACATGAACTTGTGTAAAAGTGATTTTTCTTGTAAAATAGCGTTTTAAACTAGTAGATCTAAAGATCTACAAGTGGTATTTTTGAAGAACCAAGTGTAAGATGCAAACCTTGTTTAAAAGCCGGATCTTACACAACTAAAAGCATTTTTGCAAACAAACAAGTGTGTAAACACTTGGGTGACAAAAGGTTTAACAAAAGAATAATTTCGTAGTTTTTGGACTAGAAGTTGTAAAGTTACATTTTCTTTAAAAATAAAGTTCCAAGAAACTGATTTCATTTTTAAAGATGGAAAGATCTACTAAATATGTTGGGAAGTTACTACATACTTTTACACAACTTACAAGTTCAAGAGTTTGCGATTTATGCTTATTTTTTACTTGTTTGATGATTGAATATTGTATATTGATGATTGGAAAATTGTTGATTGACTTTTTAAAAGAAAATGATACGCTAGTAAGCGTTGCCACCTCCAGTTACAGAGGAAACTCTGGCGAAATTTTTCCAGAAAGTAACACTTAGAATATTTTCGGTGACAAGTGTTTATAAATATATTTTTGACCTGTTTTCCAAACAAACTTCGCCATGATTTTTATTATAAAATAACCAAGTATACGGAGGTGGATTTTCGTAAATAAAACTTGTTAAATATATATTTAGAATATATATTTCATAGTAAAACGCTTGTGTGATTTTATGATTATTTTGTGAACTACACATATATTATTTTTAGTTTTAAAATAATATAACTCGTATACACTAAAAAGTAACGACTCCAAAATAATACCAACGCCTTCACAAATAAATATCTAAGTTACACTGGTATTATTATTACCACCCGAACTTTAAATGTAACTGATGTATTTTCGGAAAAATACTCTTAAATGCGTATTTTGATAAAAGTATTATTTTGGAAATCGTATGGAATAAAATATAATATTTTTGGGAAAAATATGTATATTTTGGAGATAGAATATTTTAGACAAATGAATAAAAATATATTTTATTAAGTGAGACTTAATAATATGTTTTGGAATTACAAAAACGCACATGTATTAAAACCCCCATCCTTGGGAAGGAATATAATTATTAAATAATTAAGAAGTGGAAATACGAAATAGTTGCCTAAATATTTCCCAAAAACATTAAACCTTAAGCCAAGGCACGGTCGTCCGTCTAATAGAAGTTAGTACGTGTAGGTCGTCACGCAGCAGGTTGGTTGGGATTTACTATTTCGAGACGCACTTCTATGAGTTCATGTCCCCCCTTTTCTCTTAACTGTTTTCAGTTTTTATACTCCGGGGGTGAAATACATGTTACAATGATTTACGGATACTTTTATACATGGTATGGTTAGCTTAAGGAGGGTTTACTACTTAGATCATGTGAGTGGGTAGGCGGAAACTGGAGGCCATTAATCCTCATTGTAGGACCGAGGGACATTGGTGATAGATCTATTTGGGTGTAGCGAGCCCTTACTCCTGAGTCCGCTGAATGGGCCAGGTGGTGACTATGAGTTTCCCGACGCATAAATCCGCTAGGTTTGAGTCTTCCTACTGCACTTCACACATATCATTGGCTTTGCAACCCAATGGTGATCTCTTTTTCCTTAATTGCTACATCCCAAAGATTCTCATATATACAGACATACTACAAAGGTTTATACATACTCACTTACACATGAACTCGCTCAACTTTATGTTGATTTTTCAAACTACATGTATTTCAGGAAACTAATGGATCTGGCTCGGTATGCATATTTTACAAGCTGCGTTTGAATAAAGAAGTCATCCAGAGTTGTAGGGTTTAGAAGGTGTAACCTCTTCCTGGACGGGTTACATATCTCTAAACCTAGTATTGTCTAAAGTCTTTTGCTAAGTTTTTATGAACTCAGTTAAATCAAGCCAACGTTGTAACTTATTTTGTGAAGTTGTTTTAAGACAAGCATAATATGGTATCTTTCTAAACTTTATTAATGGATGAATATCTCATGTTTTTATCATATAGCATTGTTATGATTGTTGCTATGATATTAAGAAGTCACACCAATAAACCCACACTTCCGCAAAAGTCAGGGTGTGACAGCTTGGTATCAGAGCTTCGATCGTAGCGAACTATGATTCTTTCTTGAGTCTAGACTACGATCATTAGGGCTCTCACGAAAATGTTTTCACAACATGTTTTCATTGCATACACAAAACGTCCAGATCCAGGGAAACAAACATTTTTACAATCAAAAGGGCACAAATACACATTTTCGAATTTATGATTATAGTTCAGTCGGGGAGACTGAGGGAGTTCAGAATTTACGATTATAGTTCAGTCGGGGAGACTGAGGGAGTTCAGAATTTATGATTATAGTTCAGTCGGGGAGACTGAGGGAGTTCAGAATTTATGATTATAGTTCAGTCGGGGAGACTGAGGGAGTTCGGAATTTATGATTATAGTTCAGTCGGGGAGACTAAGGGAGTTCAGAATTTATGATTATAGTTCAGTCGGGGAGACTGAGGGAGTTCAGAATTTATGATTATAGTTCAGTCGGGGAGACTGAGGGAGTTAGTCTGAGAGACAGGATAGGATAGTCTGGGGAAGACTAGAATGATTACTTGCTTACATTAATTGAGGCTTACATGCTTATCTGATTTAATGTTGATATACGTGCATATGTGGTAGTTGATCGCACACACAAATTGCTAGTAATTACTATGGGTATACATGCTATGACTATTATGAACCGGCACACACGTCACATTGTTTAGAAGGCGAGCTATCAGACATTGATAACCCTACGGCCGTTGTCACAAATGATGAGACTGCATCTGCGCCAGAGACATTTACGTCAGGCCATGAGAGTGATCCAGATATGCTGACCAAGGACGAGGACGACTTCCAACAAGTCCGCGCAACCAGATTTTGGTGATACTTTACCCTTTGCGGGTGGTTTCTCTGACAAGAATCCTTCTATCACACTTATTACAGTCCATGACCCCTTCGTCACTGGACATCCCAATGATGAGCACACCATGGCTCTGATCCTAGAAAATGCACCTCTTATGGACATTCCTTTCGAAGGTTGATTACTCGACGAACAATTGATAACGATATCGACGTGATACTGATGATCCTTCCGATAATGCCCATGATGATGGAAAGTTAGACGAGAACGCGTTACTAATTTCATTTCTCGAGACCCTGTTAACAAGCTACCTTCTGATTGGAGCGTGCATTCGATTCCAGGCTCCTTTGAGTCGGTGACACCTGCAGCCTTACAGACAGCCGGATTACAGCTTTCTACTACTGACGCAGACAACGATGACATGACTGCTGCGCTATCACCTGCTCGAGGCACCACACCGTTAGACGCCCCGGAGCCTGCTCTTGAGCTAGCTTCTACACCTTTTGGGTCAACTTGATGTTGCGCCTGCTGAACCTACACCTTTACGTGATCACGATCCTGTTTCTTTTAGGTCCACCCGACATTGCACCCCTTATATCTACCTGCATCTGGCAATCTCCTCATTCGTTGAGACGTTTGTTTTTGCACCCGCAGCCACTAATGTAGCTCCCCTTCCCTTATGAAGACCGACGTCCATTGCGCCAACGAGCCTGTCGCTTCCTTTCAAAACATACCCGCACCCCAGGAAGGTACTCCAGGTCAGCACCCGCGTGACGATTCCTTTTGCCACCACAACATTTTCTACGACCTCACATGCCGCACCGTCTGATGCATTCATCTCTACATCGCTGGACAAACCGTTTCGATGGTTCCTATAATGCACTATGCTAAAATTTTAGACCCTTACCATCCCACGCTTTATGGAGGCCACCCACGGGATGAGTACACCTGTCACATCAGCCGCAGTTTGAGGATATAAGTCGCAGAATGTTGGGGCTTGAGCTGACACCACAATTGGTAACTTCAAATGCAAAACATTACATAACCAAAAACATGAGTTAAGTGTCTACATCACAAGACAGCATATTGTCTGAAAAGTTTAGGTAAGGCACCACGTCCTCCACCCTGTCCATTGCCAGCATACTTTGATTCGCCACATACATCAAGGTTCCTTTTGCGCTCTCGACCGTTGCTATTACACCGTTCCCAGGATTCTGATACTTATTTCTTTACTATCGGGCAGCAGATTAGTTAACTACTATAATGCTACATGCTTACTTGCTACATTCCTATTTACAAATTGTGCAATAATTTACATATTTGTGCTACAACTATAATGCTACATGCTTACTTGCTACATTCCTATTTACAAATTGTGCAATAATTATGATAATATGTGATTGAATGTTATAACAACTGCGTATATACATATATGTAATACACTTCTGAGGTCTTATTCGTTAAAAAGAGACTTGTGTGCTCGTGTCCTTAACAAGACCTGACCTAACCGACCTTCTTCTAGGAAGATGTCGACTCAAGGAAACACCAATATCAACAACCCTCTACCGACAACAGAGGTAGTAATGCCAGAGCGCCTCTTACAGGCCATCGCACGGTACGAGGCCCGTCACTCCGGTTGCAGCAGAGGTACCTCGGGAAATAACCCCCCCAACGGTAATGTCTAGTCCTTTAAGACACATTACAAAACGATTGGACATTTCCACGAGTGCCTTGCTAAGGCCTTACGCGAATAATATTGCTTACATTGCAGGCTGCACCTACAAGCAGTTCTTGGACCACAAACCTCGAGAGTTTGACGGCACTGGGGGTGCCTTAGCCTTCGTGCGCTGGGTTGAAAAGACAGATTCTGTTTTACGATTGAGCAAATGTGACCCTGAACATCAAGTCACGTATATAGCTGGACTATTGGTGGATGAGGCTCTGTCATGGTGGAACCATCAAGTTCAGACAATGGGCGAGACCGCTGCGTATGCTATGTGTTGGGATTGAACCCTACCAGAGGAACAGATAATGTAAAGCCAAAACCTGATCACAACAGTGGATTCACAATAAGCAGCTGTTTACACTAAGTCTTCTCCCTTGAAAGTGATTACAACAGCTGATGGTCTTACATCCACTGCCCGCCTACAACTGCTGTTGTTTTGCCTAACTACTGATGAAGCCTAGAAGACTGCTGGATACTAAGCACTGCTGGTACAAACTGCTGATGACAAAGCACTGCCCAATCAAGGACTGATCAACCTTGAGGAAAGCACTGATGAATAGGAAGAGCAGTAGTTCAGTATATCATCTGATTCATGTATAGTCAGTTGTTAGGCTTAGCAGTGTTTGTATAAGAACAGTAGATACAGGTTGTTAGGCTGTTTGTCACACCCTCAAATTACCACCTAGGGAGTGTCCCTGTTAGGCGTGTGACTACTAGCAATGAGCCACTAATTACATTGAATCACAAGTTGTAATAAAGTTCCATCAATTAAGCAATAACAATTCCAATCATAAGTCATTCAAAATCACAAGTTCAGCGGAAGCATTAAAGTATCATAAGGTAAATACGAATCAATCATAATAAATAAGTATTTGACAAATAATCCCGTCGGTATGACCATGACCACTCTTGCTCTCCAGCCAGCAAGCTCCTGTTTCAATCACCTAACGACCTGCGAGCATGTAACAAGTGTATCAGACAAAGCTGGCGAGTCCACAGTTTAAGAAAATGTTTGTTACCAGTTGAATGTGAAACAGTTCAATAACCAATACAAGTAATATTGTTAATATCTCAATTCCGAACAAGACGGCTCCTAAAATACATGACTGCCCTTCCCACGTACTCCTATCTAGTACTGGGCCCCGACTGGGTCATTAGTTCACATCCGTCCTATCTAGGAGCGGTGTGAGGGTGCCAAACCTAAGTAGCGCTACCAACTAATACCCGTTACCCTCCAGGTAACAATATAAGGGACTTACAAAAATGATAGGTGAGAATATTAACCAATATACCCGTTTTTACCCAAAAGACTTATCCCTCCACGGGATACCCACTGACTGTCCCCAACCACCGGGACGCATGCTCGAATGTAGTGAACTCACCTTGGTTTTGCTCGGTAAGATTGTTTACTTGATTATCAGTTGAATAAACACGTCCTAAAAAGGTTACCAGTTACAGTCAGTTTCACATGCACATATACCACACCTTTCACGTATAGTTAATTCACACATTCGAGGTTCACATAAAATATATTCATTGCTCATGTAACGCACATATGCATTCCAACTCGTGACAGTTTATTCGTCCGTCTACAGTATCAAACAATGCTTAACATGTAGTCACACAAATATACCATATACATACCTACATGATCAACTAGCGTGTGCACGGCCCAAAGTTAACACATGTGTATATCATGATAACTAACAAATCCAACATTCAAGGTCCGGCCAAATTACGT
>JARYGA010020763.1:0-40217 GCA_030545235.1 Helianthus tuberosus
TGATATGATAGATAAAGATCTTGACACGATTATTTCCATTTTCAAGTATTATTAAAACCATTCAAGCCCACCAGTCTACAATGTGGTTCCCAATTTGCGGAAAATAATCCCAGATTGTATAAAGAAGTGCTTTTATCATGTATCATGTGGTAAACAAATACCATGGGTCTATATACAGATCTCTATTCGTTCATCTTTCCAAGCTTTTACACACGAATATGTGGTTCCCAATTTGCAGAACATAATCCCAGATTGTCTAAAGATGCGCTTTTATCATATGTCATATTAAATGTGTTATGGTGAGATTTTTCAAGTTTGCACAGTGGGGGAAAAGACCAGCACCTCTGTCGGTATTGTTCTTTAGACAATCTAGGATTATGTTCTGCAAATTGGGAACCACATATTCGTGTGTAAAATCTTGGAAAGATGAACGAATAGAGATCTGTATATAGACCCTTGGTATTTGTTTACAACATGACACATGATAAAAGCGCTTCTTTAGACAATATGGGATTATGTTCCATTTTATGACACATGATACGACACGCTTACCTTAATCACATCTTCCATGGAGTCACAGATCTGACAATAGGGCCCACGAATCTTATGCCCACCCGAGACCAACCTCTGGATCACACATGATAAAAGCGTTTCTTTAGACAATCTGGGATTATGTTCCGTTTCTTCAAGATTTACGTCTGATGTCCAAGTTTGATCACATTTGACTTCATCTGTCACACCCCGACCACGTAAAACAACAAAACGTGGCGGAAATGTCGGGGAGTGTTGTAACAGAATCATTGTTTCATAACACATGGAAATTGAAATATTGTTTTATTAAATAAAAGAGTTACAATGTCTTGACAATCAAAGAAACATAACATAAATAACTAGTCTTGCATCTTTTATTGTCACTAAGGCCCAAGTCCGCCTAAGTGTATCTTGATAAGTCCTATGCATCATCTCCTAAAAACACATGTGAAAATAGGTACGTCAGCATAAAAATGCCTGTGAGATACATAGGTTTTGTGAAAATAGAATTCATGACTTATGTTTTAAGAAAATGTTTAGTCATGAACCTTGTAATTTGCTTTGTCTTGTAAAGCATTTGAAAAGTGATAAATAAACCAAATGATATATATGTATAAAAGAATAATACATGGTTAAGTGGATAACCATGTGAAATGATTTTGTATAAATTAAGTTGTTTGTAAAACAGTGTATTGTGAAAAGTATGTTATTTGTATAATATGTTATATGTCCAAATTGAAATGATTCAAATAACGCTATGATATGTAATACCATACAATCACTTATATATAGGAAGTACCAGCGGCGTATCCACCATGCTTGTATCATATTACACACACCTCGTTACTTAAATCACTTACTTAAACCAAACCAACAACGTAAGATGTTTATGTTTAAACCAATTGCCAAATGTATTGAATAATATGTCAAAATGTTTATGTCAAAATGTAAATCATGTAATGTATAACCAATGTCAATAATGTTTATGTGTCAAATGTAAATCATGTAATGTATAACCAATGTCAATAATGTTTATGTGTCAAATGTAAATCATGTAATGTGTAACCAAAATGATATGTATGGCTAGTGAAATATATCAACTAAACCATATGCACAAAAACAAAGTATTGAAGTAAAACATGGTTTAAATCAAAGCTATGTTTTGTGGAAATGCATGCTATACTGATACGAACATCTATGCGGTGTTGTGAAAATGCATACATCCAAGCCTTGAGACTGTGGCGATAAACCCTTAAACAATTTAAAGGTTTATCTAAGTTATGTATATCGAATTCGGTCATTCCTTCCAATCCAAACCTACCCAGGATTTCAGGAACGGGAGTTGTCAATTCCTATGGTACCACTACCTACTAACGAACGGCGTGATCAATGTTAATGAATGTATTGTTCCATGTTAAACAACCCAAATGTCATACCAAAACGTAAACATGTGATGAAAACAACTGTACTAAGTATGCAACAAATGGACATACATAGCATAAAAATGTAAATGTAAAACAATGTACTAAGTACGCACGCAATGGGCATACATAGCATAAAATGTACCCCAAAACAGTTTGGAAAACAGTAAAAGAGGGGTCTATGTACTCACTTGAGATTGCTTAGTAGTCCTTGAGTAACAACCAAACAATGCTAGAGATCACGGATATCAAACGGCACCTAATATAGGTAACTATGTTAATAAACCGGACCTATATCGGAAGATCGGATAGAATAAGGGTTCGTAAACCAAACGAGTATGGAGACTCGTGTAATATGGTTTAACAAAGCCTACATACTAAATGAAACCTAACCTAAGTGCTTACGACCCATTACGACCCGTTTAGGTAGCTTATGCTACTTTAACGCGTCGTGCGCGCAAAAGCGCACTTGAGACGTCTAACTAGCCCTATGACAAGTGTTATATGCCTAAACATGTTACAAAATTAGTTATGTGACAAAAGTTTAGGTTACATATGCTTAATTACCAATTATACATGAAAAGGGTATTCTGGTAATTTACCTAAGGCATATAAACTACCGATCATACAACTACTTAAACGAAGTGACCATAAGGTATAACCTCGGAAGGTTATTCCCTATACACTATGGTCACCTAAGGTATTTGGTCGGATCCTAATGATCGACCAAATGGGTCAGGTTCGAAGGTATAAGCGATTTATTAGATCGCTTACCCTTACGACCCAAGACAAGCACAAATCTAAAAGTGACGAGCTAAGCATGTTAAAACATGCTTAACTAAGTTTGAAAATAAGTTTGGTATCAAAACAAACGGTTTTGATACCTAAGAGTAGTTTGGTTACAAAATACGCACGAATGCGCATTTTGACCGAAACTACGGCTCGTCACTGAGCCTAGACAACGTGGTAATCAGTAGGCATAGTCACAAGGGACTATAACCATCGTGATTACGCTCACGTTGCGAAGTTCAAACGAACTTCGCATTGACCATAAACTGGTCAATGCAGAAAGTCAAACAAAGTTTGACTTTCGGACTCGGAAAGCAATAAAAGAACGAAGGAACACTTACAAAGGGTCCCCGAATGCTAACCTCGATCCAAGTAGCTCAGGTATGAAACAAAGGTTTCGACTTAGAGCTTCTCAAATCAAGATTCTTGTGGGTTTTGGAAAATGAAGGCAAGGGGTATTTATAGGATTCCTAGAGCCGTTAAGATCGTTCCTCGTTAACCGTGCTTTGATCTTGGCCATACACCTAAAGATAGTGGTTTTGGAAAACCATTTGAGCCCATAGATTGTCCCAAAACCATGTGCAAAAGTGAAAATGGACCAAATACAATGTTTCTGTTCAGGTTAGGCAGTCGTGTAGCGCGACTGGTAAGGCCCTTAGGGCTCGCGCTACGCTACCATACACCAGTTTCAGAAATGTTTCAAAAATGGCAGAAATGGTCCCTGCAGCCCGTTTAAGCTATTTTCGATGCGTTTGAACCCCGTTAACCTCATTTCAAGGCTCTAAAATGAAGTTAAAGTATAGGGAACTTAAAATGTGCTCAAAAATATCTCGGATGTCGGTTCGTTTGGCCGTACGATCGCGATGTTCGTTTAATTACGACGGAATGCGCATAAGCGCGAAAAACGATCCAAATGACGCGACGAATGGATTTTTCTTATGCCAAACACTAAAATAAAATGTTTTAGTGCTTACATAAATTTTTGGATGTCCGGATGTATTCAGAACGTAAGTTATGCGCGAAAATGCAAACTTGAGCATTTTTTGACACTTTTAGTCCCTGAATGAGCCAAAAGTTTATTTTAGCACACCGAACCCCTCAAAGCCTATTTCTAAGCTATATAAAGGATATTTAAGGTGTGTTTAACTTATGGTCATGTTCCGGAATGTCTGTTACAGTTCAAATTGGCATACTTTCACAGTTTGTCAAATTTAGTCCCTGTAAGCGAATTAACTTGATTTCGGCATACCAAACCTTCCAAAACTTATTTCTAAGTTATGTAAAGGTTATTTAAGGTATGTTAAGCTTATGTCACTATTCCAGAGTGTTTGTTGCATTAAACTGGTTATATTTACGCATCGGTGCACGTATAACCTTCCAGAAAGCGATTTAGAGTTTGGAATTGAACAAAAATTGATATGTGCAAATGATACACATATTTATACAAATCCCAAGTATGAAATACAATATTTCATTGGTTTGGTATTTGTTTGATGGTCGCAGTGACCCAGGTGTCACAGTCTTCCCTACTTTAGGAAATTTCGTCCCGAAATTTTATCAGAGGAAACTTGTGAGAGCTTGAAAACATGAAGTTGAAAAGATCAAACAACGTTGGTTAGGGTTCTTGAACTTCTAATAACTTTAATAACATCATGCTTGCAATGTAAGAGGGATACTTATATACAAGTATATGAAGTGTCATTGGTGCGACCACCGTACCTCCATTACATCGTTCTCATTTTGTTATTGTTGTCACTATCGGTTCTTACACATAATAAATCTTACTGGGTTTCTGTGCACTAAATTTCATAATTATGTACGCGTCCATAATTAGACAATTCCTTGCACAGTTCACACAGTCTATTTTATAATGTGTAGGGTAAAACCAAATGAACAAACCTGTGATGAGTGTGACTAGACCGCCATAGGGTCCTTTTTAATTAAATCAATAAATGATCTAAATAGTGTCACACCCCGACCGCGTAAAACAACAAATCGCGGCGGAAACATCGGGGCGTGTTGCGACAGAATTAATTGTTTCATAACCATGGCACACAAAGTGTATTTTATTTATTAAACAAGGGTGTTACATTGTCTCGAAATAGTAAATTAAGAGTTCAGAACATAATTAAACATAGTCTATCATCTTTTAAAGTCTCTAAGGCACAGGTCCGCCCTAGTATCATGATCAACATCCTATGGAAAAGCACCTGAAAACACATGTGAAAATAGGTACGTCAGCATAAAAATGCCTGTGAGATACATAGGTTTTGTGAAAATAAGATTCATGACTTTTGTTTGAGAAAATGTTTAGTCATGAACCTTGTTATTTGCTTTGTCTTGTAAATCATTTGAAAAACGATAAGATCAGTTGATATGTATAAGTAGATGTAATGTTAAATGAATAACCATGTAAAATGAATTGTATAAGATAATATGTTTGTAAATAAATGTCTTGTGAAAAGTATGTTATTTGTATAAAAATGTTCTATGTCTCAAACTGAAATGATTCAAATAACGTTACGCCATGTAATACCATACAAACACTTATATATAGGAAGTACCAGCGGCGTATCCACCATGCTTGTATCATATTACACACGCATCGTTACTTAATCACTTAATCAAACCAAACCAATTGTCAAATGTATTGAAAAATATGTCAAAGTGTTTATGTCAAGATGTAAATCATGTCAAATGTCTATGTCAAATATCCATGTCAAATGTCTATATCAAATATCCATGTCAAATGTCTATGTCAAAATGTCATGTATGGCAAGTGAAATGTCTCAACTAAACCATATGCACAAAAACAAAGTATTGAAGTAAAACATGGTTTAAATCAACGCTATGTTTTGTGTAAATGCATGCAACTATTTAATATGAACATTTATGCGGTATTGTGAAAATGCATACATCCAAGCCTGGCGACTGTGGTGATAAACCCTTTAAACAAATTAAAGGTCTATCTGTCTTAATGTCAACGAATTCGGTCATTCCTTTCTGTCCCCTTACCCTGGGATGTCCGGAACGGGAGTTGTCAATTCCTATGGTACCACTACCTACTAACGAACGGCGTAGCTAATGTTAATGGATATATTGTCCCATGTAAACAAACCAAATGTCATAACAAAATGTGAGCATGAGAAAACAATGCACTAAGTATGTAATCAAATGAACATACATAGCGTGAAATGTCATGTAAAACGATGTACTAAGTAATGCACACAATGGGCATACCTAGCATGAAAGGTAGTGTAAAACGATGTACTAAGTAATGCACACAATGGGCATACCTAGCATGAAATGTCATGTAAAACAATGTACCAAGTAATGCACACAATGGGCATACCTAGCATGAAATGTCATGTAAAAACAATGTACCAAGTAATGCACACAATGGGCACACCTAGCATAAGATGTAATGAAATCATGTACTATAATGTACTAACGAACATAGCATGTATATGATGTGAAAACAGGAAAGCATGAAAGTATCAAGTAGGCACATGTGTTCCACCCCAAAACAGTTTGGAAAACAGTAAAAGAGGGGTCTATGTACTCACATAAACACCTTGAAAACATTTAAAAGAGGGGGTTCTATGTACTCACTTGTGATTGCTCAGCTGTATAAAGATAACCACCAAGCAATGCAAGAGATCTCGGAATCAAACGGCACCTAGTATAGGTAACTATGTTAATAACCGGACCTTAATCGGATGATTGGATAGAATGAGGTTTCGTAAACCAAACGAGTGTAGAGACTCGTGTCATTTGGTTTAACAAAGCCTACATACTAAATGAAACCTAACATAATTGTTTACGACCCATTACGACCCGTTTAGGAAGCTTATGCTACTTTAACGTGTCGTGCGCGTGAAACGCGTTCGGACCGCCTAACTAGTCCTATGACAAGTATTATATGCCTAAACATGTTACATAATCAGTTACGTGACAAAAGTTTAGGTTACATATGCTAAATTACCAATTATGTATGAAAAGGGTATTCTGGTAATTTACCTAAGGCATATAAACTACCTATCATACAACTACTTACACGTCGTGACCATAAGGTATAACCTCGGAAGGTTATTCCCTATCTACTATGGTCACCTACTGTGTTTGGTCGGATCCTAATGATCGACCAAACTGGGTCGGGTTCGAGGTATAAGCGATTTATCAGATCGCTTACCCTACGACCCTAGACAACGTGGTAATCAGTAGGCATAGTCCCAAGGGACTATAACCATCGTGATTACAATCACGTTGCGAAGTTCTAACGAACTTCGCATTGACCATTACTGGCCAACGCTGAAAGTCAAACAAAGTTTGACTTTCTGACTCGAAAAGCAGTAAAAATAAGGAAAAGAACGAAAGAATACTTACGAAGGGTCCCCGAATGCTAATCTAGATCAGTATAGTTCAGGTATGAAACAAGGTTTCAACTTAGAACACAACTAATAAGATTCTTGTGCCTTAAAACAATGAAAGGCATGGGGTATATATAGTATTCGGGTAACCGTTAGGATCGTTTGTCGATTATCGTGCCTTAATCTCGTGCGTACACTTGTCACAAAGGTTATGGAGCCACATATGCTCCTAATCTTAGTGATTAAGCAAGTTGCAAACATGTGGTTGTGGTTTAATTGGCTGCAACTTGTGATAAAAACACTGAATCTGGTCCAGATAGGGGCTCGCGTGACGCTAAGGACCCTCGCGTCACGCTAGGCCCCTGTTTTGGCAGATTTTGCAGAAATGGTCCCTGCACGTGTTTTAAGCGATTTTCGATGCGTTTGAACCCCGTTAACCTCATTTCAAGGCTCTAAAATGAAGTTAAAGTATAGGGAACTCAAAACATGTTCAAAAATATGCCGGATGATGGTTCGTTTGGTCGTACGAACGCGATGTTCGCTTAAGTACGACGGAATGCGCATAAGCGCGAAAAACGATCCAAATGACGCGACGAATGGATTTTTCTTAAGGCGAACACTAAAATAAAATATAGTCATGCTTTCATAAATTTTTGGATGTCCAGATGTATTCAGAACGTAAGTTATGCGCGAAAATGCAAACTTGTGCACTTTTTGACACTTTTAGTCCCTGAATGTTCCAAAAGTTCATTTTAGCACACCAAACCCCCCAAAGCCTATTTCTAAGCTATGTAAAGGATATTTAAGGTGTGTTTAACTTATGGTCATGTTCCGGAATGTTCGTTACAGTTCAAATTGACATACTTTCGCAGTTTGTCATATTTAGTCCCTGTAAGCGAATTAACTTGTTTTTGCCATACCAAAGCCTTCAAAACTTATTTCTAAGTTATGTAAAGGTTATTTAAGGTATGTTGAGTATATGTTGATGTTCCGGAGTATTTCTCGCATTAAACTGAGTACGTTTACGCACTAGTTTGCGTATAACTCTCCAGAAAGCGATGTAGAGTTTGAAATTACATAAAAGTCAAAACATGAAAAATGTACAACATAACAAAACAGACATTGGGATCAAATAACATTGTTTTATTGATAACAGAACTGTTCATAGTGATTACAAGCACAGTTGTTACAGTCTCCCCTACTTGTGGAAATTTCGTCCCGAAATTTATTTAGAGGAAACTTGTGGAAAAAGATGTGGATATTTCGCCTTCATTTGATCTTCGCGTTCCCAAGTAAACTCAGGTCCACGTTTAGCTTCCCAGCGAACTTTGACCAAAGGAATGCGCTTGCGTTTAAGCCACTTGACTTCACGTTCCATGATTTCCACTGGTTTCTCAACAAATTTCAGTGTTTTGCCAACACGAATTTCGTCAAGCGGTATGGAGTAGTTCTCATCAGCTGTACACTTCTTGAGATTTGATATGTGAAAAGTTGGATGAACATTTCCAAGTTCAGGAGGTAACTCAAGTCTGTAGGCTACCTTTCCGATTCTTTCGACGATCTTGAATGGTCCAACGTATCTAGGTGCAAGTTTTCCTTTCTTTCCAAATCTGATCACACCTTTCCAAGGTGAGACCTTAAGTAATACTCGATCACCGACTTGAAATTCAAAGGCTTTGCGTTTTGGGTCCGCGTAAATCTTCTGACGGTTTCTAGCTGCCTGAAGGTTATCACGAACTTTCTTGACCTTGTCAGTTGTCTCTAAAATGAGGGCAGGTCCAGTAAGTTGAGCCTCGCCAATCTCATTCCAGCAGACTGGTGAACGACATTTTCGACCATAGAGAGCCTCAAAAGGAGCCATTTTGATGCTAGTGTGATAACTGTTGTTGTAGGAGAATTCAATCAATTTAAGATGTGAATCCCAGCTACCACCAAAATCGATCACACAAGCTCTTAGCATATCCTCCAGAGTCTGGATTGTTCTCTCAGATTGACCATCCGTTTGCGGATGATAAGCTATGCTCAGATTAAGTTGGGTCCCCATGGCAGATTGCATGGTTCTCCAAAAATGAGAAGTGAAACGAGCATCTCTGTCAGAAATGATGTTCAAAGGAACACCATGTCGAGCTACAATTTCATCTACATAGATTTGAGCAAGTCTGTCAGTAGGAAAATCCTCGCGGATTGGCAAGAAATGTGCTGACTTTGTAAGACGATCAACGACTACCCAGATGGCATCATGACCTTTCTTTGTGCGCGGCAGTTTGGTAACAAGATCCATAGTAATGTTTTCCCATTTCCAAACTGGGATCTCTGGTTGCTCCAATAAACCAGAAGGACGCTGATGTTCAGCCTTAACCTTAAGACAAGTAAGGCATTTGGATACGTATAAGGCAATGTCTTTCTTCATACCAGGCCACCAATAGTGTGTACGAAGGTCCTTATACATTTTATCTGAGCCCGGATGAATAGAATAACGAGACTTATGGGCTTCATCCATAAGCAAGGTACGAAGATTATCCTGGCTTGGGACCCACAAACGGTCCATGAAGTAATATGACCCATTGTCCTTCAGTTCAAGAGCAGGTGTTATGTGATAGGGAAATTCCTTATCCATCAAACCTTGTGCAACACAAGATTGTTGAGACTGAGAAATGCGGGCTTGAATATCAGATCGAGCTTGAATAACAGATTGAACACGTACACAATGAAGCTTAGTATGTTCCTTACGACTCAATGCATCAGCCACGACATTCGCCTTACCAGGATGGTAGCGAATTTCGCAATCATAGTCGTTTAAAAGCTCAACCCAACGTCGTTGCCTCATGTTGAGTTCTTTCTGATTGAAGATATGCTGAAGACTTTTGTGGTCAGTGAAAACCACACATTTTGTACCGTACAAATAATGTCTCCAGATCTTGAGAGCAAAGACAACTGCACCTAACTCAAGATCATGAGTGGTGTAGTTCTTCTCATGTATCTTCAACTGCCTCGATGCATAAGCTATGACTTTGTTCCTTTGCATAAGAACACAGCCAAGACCCAATTTCGATGCATCACAATACACAACAAAATCATCATCACCCTCAGGCAATGATAGAACAGGCGCATCGCAAAGCTTCTGCTTCAAGTGTTGAAAAGCTTCCTCTTGTTTGAATCCCCAGAAAAAGGGCATTTTCTTCTGAGTTAGAGCAGTTAGAGGAACTGCAATCTTAGAGAAGTTCTCAATGAAGCGGCGATAATAACCCGCTAGACCAAGAAAAGAACGAACTTCAGTAGGAGTAGAAGGTGTATCCCAATCCTTAATCGCACTGATCTTGGAGGGATCTACATGGATACCTTGTTCGTTGATAACATGCCCCAAAAATTGAACTTCTTTAAGCCAAAATTCGCACTTGGAGAATTTGGCGAAAAGTTGCTCTTTCTTTAGGAGTTCAAGGGTAAGACGAAGATGTTGCTCGTGATCAGCTTGCGTCTTAGAGTATATCAAGATGTCATCGATAAAAACAATGACGAACTGATCCAAATAAGGTTTGCAGACCCTATTCATTAAGTCCATGAAAACAGCAGGAGCATTAGTCAAACCGAATGGCATGACTGTGAATTCATAATGTCCATAACGAGTACGGAATGCTGTCTTCGGAATGTCTTCTTCTTGCACCCGAAGTTGATGATATCCAGATCGCAGATCAATCTTCGAAAAATAAGAAGCGCCTTGTAGCTGATCAAAGAGATCATCGATGCGAGGTAGGGGATATCGATTCTTGATGGTAAGCTTGTTAAGCTCAGGATAATCGATACACATCCTAAAGGATCCATCCTTCTTCTTGACAAAAAGAACGGGAGCACCCCAAGGTGAAAAGCTAGGACGGATAAAACCTTTGTCAGAGAGCTCCTGAAGCTGCTTAGATAACTCTTGCATCTCAGACGGTGCAAGACGATATGGAGCTCTGGCAATGGGATTTGCACCAGGTACGAGATCAATGCGGAACTCGACTTGGCGTGCTGGAGGTAGACCAGGTAAATCTTCAGGGAACACTTCAGAATAATCCCGAACGACAGGAATATCTGAAATAGACTTACCCTTGCCTTTATCTTCTGTAACATGTGCTAAGAAAGCCACATAGTTCTTCTGCAGATACTTCCGAGCTTTAAAACAAGACATGAGTTTAAGACCACCGGCAGGTTTCTCACCTTGAACTTGTAGGACCTCGCCTGTCGGAAGCGGCCACGAACAATCTTCTCAGAACAAACTATCTCTGCACGATGCTTAGATAACCAATCCATACCCACTATGACGTCGAAGCTTCCAAGTTGCATAGGCGCGAGGTCAATAGGAAAAAGTTGGTCGTTAAGATTTAACTGGCAGTTGCGAAGAACAGAATCAGGAATAATGGGTTCACCATTAGCAACCTCTACTATCAAAGATTTGCCTAGTTTCGTTCTAGACACACGAAGCATTTGCTCAAAAGATAAAGACACGAAACTCTTATCGGCACCGGAATCGAAAAGAACAGATGCAGGCTGATTATTAATAAAGAACGTACCGTTCACCACATTATCATCCGCCTGCGCCTCTTGGGCATTCATGTTAAAGACTCGGCCTCGAGCCGGAGCCGGATTCTGGTTCTGGTTCTGGTTCTGGTTGGCTAGCCTTGGGCACCGGTTTCTATAGTGGGTCAGATCTCCACAATTGTAACACGCACCAGGTGGGTATTGTGGTCTTGCAGCTTGACCCTGTTGCGGTGCAGGAGGCTGAGCAACTTGTTGAGCCGGGTTCTGAACCGCGGGATTCTGAGCAGATCGACAAACATTGGCGAGATGGCCTGATTTCCCACAGTTAGTACAGAAACGGCATGGAAGTTGCGGCTGGTGGTGACTGTTGCATCTATTGCACAAAGGTGCATTCCCTGTATAGGGTTTCTTCGCTGGAGGCTGTGCAGGTTGGTTGAGAGCTGCCTGATTAGCTTGGGCAGTGATAGCAAAATTTTGGGAAGCCTTACGCTTCTTTGACCTCTTCGAAGAACCAGAGTTCTTTCCATTCAAGTTTTGACCTTTCTTGCTATCTTCCTTGTCAGCCGACTGCTTCTTGCCCTTGTCACCCTTCCTGTGTAACTTGTTCTTCCGGATCTGCGACTCAGTCAATGTCGCAGATAACTCGATCGCCTGACGAAGTGTGGCAGGGTTACTACCAGTGAGAATGTCTTGTACCGAGTCAGGTAGGCCATCGATGTATCTCTCGATAGCCTTGTCGAGTGGGGTGACCATTGTTGGGCAAAGCAGACTCAGTTCTTCAAACCGATCAGTATAAGCCCTGTGCTCACCACTATCTTGCTTCAACACATCAAACTCTTTCTCCAACGCTCGCTGTTCATGGCGAGGACAGAATTCCCTCATCATAAGGGCTCTAAGTTCAGCCCATGTCTGTGCGAGAGCGACTTCTGCACCTTGGTCCCTCATAACCCCGTTCCACCATGTCAAAGCCCTCTTCTGAAATACGCTCGAGGAGAACTCGACTTTACGATTATCCGGACACTGCACATGGCGAAAAGTATTCTCTATGCTCTCAAACCACTGAAGAAGCCCAGTCGCTCCTTCAGAACCACTAAACTTGAGTGGTTTAGCCGAGTTAAAATCCTTGTATTTGCATGGAGCATTGTTGTTATTGTTGGCTGCGTGCCATTGAGCAAAGAGATTTGGGAACTGAGCAGCCATCTGTTCCGCAATAATTTCTGCCAGCTCGGCAGTAGCTATCTGGTTCTCGCGTCGAGGAGGCATTCTAAAAGAGGAAAACATGAAAGGAAACGAGTGAGATGATTGGATGAAAAGAATGAGATGAAACAAAATCAACAAGAGCAAAGATGGTGGTCATTCGTTCGTATCACAAAGCAAACAAACGACACACAGTGACTAATCAAAGTAAATGGGTCAAAATAATGTATTAGTGAAGACATGCTCGCCTATAAGTGAACACTCACTCCAAGAATTCCCAGGTAAGCACAACTGGTCTCGCGTCTGGTTGAGATGTATACGAAGTGCTTGCCTAGACAGAAAACCCAGAATACAGGCATTCACCCTTCCAGTTTGCACATGTTCACATTATTTAAAACCCACAACGTTTGACGAGATTTTGAAAATTTGAAGGCACAAGGCCAAAAACCAAACTGAAAAAGGGTTCAAAACCATATAACAGAGGGTTCAAAACCTTATAATTGAGGGTTCAAAACCTTGTAAAGATTTATTCAAAAACAGATGATTGTTTTTCAAAAATCGTTTCGGAAAAAATAATTTTGGTTCCTTGTTTTGTTAATCACCTAAGGATAGGTGATGTACATGTTTTAAGATCTAAACACAAGATAACTTGTGTTAGGTTCCTAGAAAAGTTATAGTCTAGGTCAAAGCATTACTAATAACCTAATTCCCTATAACCATTGGCTCTGATACCAACTCTTCTGTCACACCCCGACCGCGTAAAACAACAAATCGCGGCGGAAACATCGGGGCGTGTTGCGACAGAATTAATTGTTTCATAACCATGGCACACAAAGTGTATTTTATTTATTAAACAAGGGTGTTACATTGTCTCGAAATAGTAAATTAAGAGTTCAGAACATAATTAAACATAGTCTATCATCTTTTAAAGTCTCTAAGGCACAGGTCCGCCCTAGTATCATGATCAACATCCTATGGAAAAGCACCTGAAAACACATGTGAAAATAGGTACGTCAGCATAAAAATGCCTGTGAGATACATAGGTTTTGTGAAAATAAGATTCATGACTTTTGTTTGAGAAAATGTTTAGTCATGAACCTTGTTATTTGCTTTGTCTTGTAAATCATTTGAAAAACGATAAGATCAGTTGATATGTATAAGTAGATGTAATGTTAAATGAATAACCATGTAAAATGAATTGTATAAGATAATATGTTTGTAAATAAATGTCTTGTGAAAAGTATGTTATTTGTATAAAAATGTTCTATGTCTCAAACTGAAATGATTCAAATAACGTTACGCCATGTAATACCATACAAACACTTATATATAGGAAGTACCAGTGGCGTATCCACCATGCTTGTATCATATTACACACGCATCGTTACTTAATCACTTAATCAAACCAAACCAATTGTCAAATGTATTGAAAAATATGTCAAAGTGTTTATGTCAAGATGTAAATCATGTCAAATGTCTATGTCAAATATCCATGTCAAATGTCTATATCAAATATCCATGTCAAATGTCTATGTCAAAATGTCATGTATGGCAAGTGAAATGTCTCAACTAAACCATATGCACAAAAACAAAGTATTGAAGTAAAACATGGTTTAAATCAACGCTATGTTTTGTGTAAATGCATGCAACTATTTAATATGAACATTTATGCGGTATTGTGAAAATGCATACATCCAAGCCTGGCGACTGTGGTGATAAACCCTTTAAACAAATTAAAGGTCTATCTGTCTTAATGTCAACGAATTCGGTCATTCCTTTCTGTCCCCTTACCCTGGGATGTCCGGAACGGGAGTTGTCAATTCCTATGGTACCACTACCTACTAACGAACGGCGTAGCTAATGTTAATGGATATATTGTCCCATGTAAACAAACCAAATGTCATAACAAAATGTGAGCATGAGAAAACAATGCACTAAGTATGTAATCAAATGAACATACATAGCGTGAAATGTCATGTAAAACGATGTACTAAGTAATGCACACAATGGGCATACCTAGCATGAAAGGTAGTGTAAAACGATGTACTAAGTAATGCACACAATGGGCATACCTAGCATGAAATGTCATGTAAAACAATGTACCAAGTAATGCACACAATGGGCATACCTAGCATGAAATGTCATGTAAAAACAATGTACCAAGTAATGCACACAATGGGCACACCTAGCATAAGATGTAATGAAATCATGTACTATAATGTACTAACGAACATAGCATGTATATGATGTGAAAACAGGAAAGCATGAAAGTATCAAGTAGGCACATGTGTTCCACCCCAAAACAGTTTGGAAAACAGTAAAAGAGGGGTCTATGTACTCACATAAACACCTTGAAAACATTTAAAAGAGGGGGTTCTATGTACTCACTTGTGATTGCTCAGCTGTATAAAGATAACCACCAAGCAATGCAAGAGATCTCGGAATCAAACGGCACCTAGTATAGGTAACTATGTTAATAACCGGACCTTAATCGGATGATTGGATAGAATGAGGTTTCGTAAACCAAACGAGTGTAGAGACTCGTGTCATTTGGTTTAACAAAGCCTACATACTAAATGAAACCTAACATAATTGTTTACGACCCATTACGACCCGTTTAGGAAGCTTATGCTACTTTAACGTGTCGTGCGCGTGAAACGCGTTCGGACCGCCTAACTAGTCCTATGACAAGTATTATATGCCTAAACATGTTACATAATCAGTTACGTGACAAAAGTTTAGGTTACATATGCTAAATTACCAATTATGTATGAAAAGGGTATTCTGGTAATTTACCTAAGGCATATAAACTACCTATCATACAACTACTTACACGTCGTGACCATAAGGTATAACCTCGGAAGGTTATTCCCTATCTACTATGGTCACCTACTGTGTTTGGTCGGATCCTAATGATCGACCAAACTGGGTCGGGTTCGAGGTATAAGCGATTTATCAGATCGCTTACCCTACGACCCTAGACAACGTGGTAATCAGTAGGCATAGTCCCAAGGGACTATAACCATCGTGATTACAATCACGTTGCGAAGTTCTAACGAACTTCGCATTGACCATTACTGGCCAACGCTGAAAGTCAAACAAAGTTTGACTTTCTGACTCGAAAAGCAGTAAAAATAAGGAAAAGAACGAAAGAATACTTACGAAGGGTCCCCGAATGCTAATCTAGATCAGTATAGTTCAGGTATGAAACAAGGTTTCAACTTAGAACACAACTAATAAGATTCTTGTGCCTTAAAACAATGAAAGGCATGGGGTATATATAGTATTCGGGTAACCGTTAGGATCGTTTGTCGATTATCGTGCCTTAATCTCGTGCGTACACTTGTCACAAAGGTTATGGAGCCACATATGCTCCTAATCTTAGTGATTAAGCAAGTTGCAAACATGTGGTTGTGGTTTAATTGGCTGCAACTTGTGATAAAAACACTGAATCTGGTCCAGATAGGGGCTCGCGTGACGCTAAGGACCCTCGCGTCACGCTAGGCCCCTGTTTTGGCAGATTTTGCAGAAATGGTCCCTGCACGTGTTTTAAGCGATTTTCGATGCGTTTGAACCCCGTTAACCTCATTTCAAGGCTCTAAAATGAAGTTAAAGTATAGGGAACTCAAAACATGTTCAAAAATATGCCGGATGATGGTTCGTTTGGTCGTACGAACGCGATGTTCGCTTAAGTACGACGGAATGCGCATAAGCGCGAAAAACGATCCAAATGACGCGACAAATGGATTTTTCTTAAGGCGAACACTAAAATAAAATATAGTCATGCTTTCATAAATTTTTGGATGTCCAGATGTATTCAGAACGTAAGTTATGCGCGAAAATGCAAACTTGTGCACTTTTTGACACTTTTAGTCCCTGAATGTTCCAAAAGTTCATTTTAGCACACCAAACCCCTCAAAGCCTATTTCTAAGCTATGTAAAGGATATTTAAGGTGTGTTTAACTTATGGTCATGTTCCGGAATGTTCGTTACAGTTCAAATTGACATACTTTCGCAGTTTGTCATATTTAGTCCCTGTAAGCGAATTAACTTGTTTTTGCCATACCAAAGCCTTCAAAACTTATTTCTAAGTTATGTAAAGGTTATTTAAGGTATGTTGAGTATATGTTGATGTTCCGGAGTATTTCTCGCATTAAACTGAGTACGTTTACGCACTAGTTTGCGTATAACTCTCCAGAAAGCGATGTAGAGTTTGAAATTACATAAAAGTCAAAACATGAAAAATGTACAACATAACAAAACAGACATTGGGATCAAATAACATTGTTTTATTGATAACAGAACTGTTCATAGTGATTACAAGCACAGTTGTTACAAATAGACTATCCAGGAGTCTGTTCAGCTACATCACTAGATGTCGTTCTTTAACCAAAATGTGAATCAATCTTTTTTACTAGACCACCAAAAGGGTCTCTTATGAATCATGGAGTTGTACTATATAATCCAAGGGTCTTAACTATTACATAGAAGCCCATTAAGGATTTAAGGTAGTACCTTTTGAATATCCTGCTACGAATCCCTCATATGAAGATATGAAAGATTCTGCGAGGATTTGGATAACGAATATCCAGAGTGTAAAAACAAAAATGCATATAAGAAAACATAAGATGCATAAACACATAGTCACATAACCACAAAATTGTTTAACTAGAAATTTGTTCTGCTAACAGAGCACATGTATTTAAAGCACACTAGGAATCCATTCCTTGGATTTCATTTGGTACTTTAAACATTATCAAGAATCTAACTATAAAGATAGAAAGATTTTTAAAAGAAAAATTCGATTTCGATTATAAGGAACCGAAACGTTCGAATTTAGGTAAATAAGGAATCCAATTAAGGACTCTGATTTGAATGATAATCATCCACAAGGGTCTAATTGTGAAGATAAAAAGATCCCATATGGATTTTAGAAGTTGAAGATGTTTTGAAACCTTGCACTGGATGTGCTTATGTCAAAACATGAAGTAAAATGCTTATGAAGTTGAGATGCCAGATATGCCAAGGCGACATATGAAGCGAAATTTGAAAGTTAAGTCAATGTATGAGGAAAATATTTTTGAAAACTATGCATGGGGTTCTTTTAAGAAAAATGTGTTTAATGTTTTTGAAACCTTATATATAATACTTTTGAAATCATGAAGTAGGTGTATTAGGTAGATATATTTACAAAAAATGTTTTTAAAATCATGCAAGATAAATTTTGAAATTATGTATAAGGTTTTTTTGAAAACATGAATGATGCTTTTGAAGTCATGCATTTGATATATACTGTATTAATAACATTTTGAAGTCATGAAGGTTATTTTTGAAACGTAGACGATGTTTTTGAAATCATGGAGGTTTGTTTTGGAAAACTTATGTTATGCATGTTGAAAAAAAAAATCGGAACATAATGGGTATGAGATTGAAAATATCCTTAGTTATCTAACCAAGGATTTAATGGCATAGATGTGCAAAAAGCACGATTACTCATAATGTCACTTTATTTTCTGTACTTTGTTTCTTAGAGTGAAACGAGTACTTAAAATTTTCGAGGGAATCATGAGCGATCATTTGAAAGGGAGAATCACAAGAGTAGTTTGTAAGGATCATAGTTCCTTAGTACAGGTATTATAGAGAATTTCCATACACTTATGTAACTACACTTGTATATCAGAATTGTGAACAACAATTTATTTATGAACAAAACAGATTGTTTCACATTACAAGAAAACAAAAGAAACAAAGGCATAAGACAGCAACATCCTTTGTTCAGCCAATTGCTTATCCAAGGGTTGGATTTGCACTGACAATCTTCGGGCAGTTGTTCCTGTAATGGCTCGTCTCGCCACAGTTGTAGCAAGTACCAGGCGGAAAACGAGCTTGAGTAGGGTTGACTTGTGGTTGATTTGGACCACTTTGGTTTGGGGTAAATCGACAAGCATTTGCCAGGTGACCGAGTCGCCCACATGATGCACACAAACGACACTGTAGGTGAGCTAAGTGGTGTGCATTACATTTGTCGCATATTGGGGCTGTTCCCTTGTATTGCTTCTTAACAGGTGGTGTTGCCACCCGATTGGGTCCTATTTGATTTGGTACTGCTGCTCGACAAACTTTTGCTGTATGACCTTTAAGTCCACAAATCTGGCATTTGCGGCACTTCACACTAGCATGATGATGAAGGCTACATTGGTTGCACAAGGGTGCAGTTCCGTTGTATGGCTTCCTGGCTGGTAGTGCTGTCACTTGGCTAGGTCCCGCTTGATTAGGTGCAACTGCTGCGGGTTTCCTTGAAGCCTTACGCTTCCTTGATTTTGGTGCAGGCTTGACTTCTGCTTCCTTTGGTGACTCTTGAGTGGCTTCATTGTTGAGACGAGAGGCTTCATTGTTGAGAAGAGACATGGCAATGCCTAAATCCACAGACTTCAGAATCACTTCGCCTATTTGTTGGGCAAATTTGGCTGTTTGCTCGGACATTTGACCGTCGCTGAGAGGAAGAGACATTCTAGAAGGAAATGAAAGACATAGGAAGAAACAAGTGAAACGTCATCGGATAAACAATACAGAATGGCAATGCATAAGAATTTGCAATCATTTGTTTGTTACCTAAGGCAAACAAATGAGACGGTGACTAATCAAAGTAAACAGGTCTTATTAATGTATCACTGAAGACATGCTCGCCTATAAGTGAACACTCACCCCAAGAGTTCCCAGGTAAGAGTGACTGGTCCGATACTGCGGATTTGTACGAACACTCTAGCCTTCGACAGAAAACTCACGGTACAGGCATTCACTCTTCCAGTTTGCACATGTTCACATTATAAGACCCAAACTTTGACGAGATTTTGAAAATTCAAAGGGGTTCAAAACCATATAACAGAGGGTTCAAAACCTTACAATAGAGGGTTCAAAACCTAGTAATCAATCATCCTAGAACAGATGATTAGTTTTCAAAGCGGTTTTGAAGTTTATGTTCTTGTTGTAGTTGTCGCCTAAGGATAGGTGACAGTATTGTTTTATGACTAAACCCAAGTAAACTTGCGTTAGGGTCCTAAGAAGGTTATAGACTAGGTCAAAGTATTACTAATAACCTAATTCCCTATAACCATGAGCTCTGATACCAACTTTTCTGTCACACCCCGACCACGTAAAACAACAAAACGTGGCGGAAACGTCGGGGAGTGTTGTAACAGAATCATTGTTTCATAACACATGGAAATTGAAATATTGTTTTATTAAATAAAAGAGTTACAATGTCTTGACAATCAAAGAAACATAACATAAATAACTAGTCTTGCATCTTTTATTGTCACTAAGGCCCAAGTCCGCCTAAGTGTTTCTTGATAAGTCCTATGCATCATCTCCTGAAAACACATGTGAAAATAGGTACGCCAGCATAAAAATGCCTGTGAGATACATAGGTTTTGTGAAAAAAGAATTCATGACTTATGTTTTAAGAAAATGTTTAGTCATGAACCTTGTAATTTGCTTTGTCTTGTAAAGCATTTGAAAAGTGATAAATAAACCAAATGATATATATGTATAAAAGAATAATACATGGTTAAGTGGATAACCATGTGAAATGATTTTGTATAAATTAAGTTGTTTGTAAAACAGTGTATTGTGAAAAGTATGTTATTTGTATAATATGTTATATGTCCAAATTGAAATGATTCAAATAACGCTATGATATGTAATACCATACAATCACTTATATATAGGAAGTACCAGCGGCGTATCCACCATGCTTGTATCATATTACACACACCTCGTTACTTAAATCACTTACTTAAACCAAACCAACAACGTAAGATGTTTATGTTTAAACCAATTGCCAAATGTATTGAATAATATGTCAAAATGTTTATGTCAAAATGTAAATCATGTAATGTATAACCAATGTCAATAATGTTTATGTGTCAAATGTAAATCATGTAATGTATAACCAATGTCAATAATGTTTATGTGTCAAATGTAAATCATGTAATGTGTAACCAAAATGATATGTATGGCTAGTGAAATATATCAACTAAACCATATGCACAAAAACAAAGTATTGAAGTAAAACATGGTTTAAATCAAAGCTATGTTTTGTGGAAATGCATGCTATACTGATACGAACATCTATGCGGTGTTGTGAAAATGCATACATCCAAGCCTTGAGACTGTGGCGATAAACCCTTAAACAATTTAAAGGTTTATCTAAGTTATGTATATCGAATTCGGTCATTCCTTCCAATCCAAACCTACCCAGGATTTCAGGAACGGGAGTTGTCAATTCCTATGGTACCACTACCTACTAACGAACGGCGTGATCAATGTTAATGAATGTATTGTTCCATGTTAAACAACCCAAATGTCATACCAAAACGTAAACATGTGATGAAAACAACTGTACTAAGTATGCAACAAATGGACATACATAGCATAAAAATGTAAATGTAAAACAATGTACTAAGTACGCACGCAATGGGCATACATAGCATAAAATGTAATGAAATCATGTACTATAAATGTACTAATGAACATAGGAAGTATATGATGTGAAAACAGGAAAGCATGAAAGTAACAAGTAGGCACATGTGTTTCACCCCAAAACAGTTTGGAAAACAGTAAAAGAGGGGTCTATGTACTCACTTGAGATTGCTTAGTAGTCCTTGAGTAACAACCAAACAATGCTAGAGATCACGGATATCAAACGGCACCTAATATAGGTAACTATGTTAATAAACCGGACCTATATCGGAAGATCGGATAGAATAAGGGTTCGTAAACCAAACGAGTATGGAGACTCGTGTAATATGGTTTAACAAAGCCTACATACTAAATGAAACCTAACCTAAGTGCTTACGACCCATTACGACCGGTTTAGGTAGCTTATGCTACTTTAACGCGTCGTGCGCGCAAAAGCGCACTTGAGACGTCTAACTAGCCCTATGACAAGTGTTATATGCCTAAACATGTTACAAAATTAGTTATGTGACAAAATTTTAGGTTACAAATGCTTAATTACCAATTATACATGAAAAGGGTATTCTGGTAATTTACCTAAGGCATATAAACTACCTATCATACAACTACTTAAACGAAGTGACCATAAGGTATAACCTCGGAAGGTTATTCCCTATACACTATGGTCACCTAAGGTATTTGGTCGGATCCTAATGATCGACCAAATGGGTCAGGTTCGAAGGTATAACCAATTTATTAGATCGCTTACCCTTACGACCCAAGACAAGCACAAATCTAAAAGTGACGAGCTAAGCATGTTAAAACATGCTTAACTAAGTTTAAAAATAAGTTTGGTATCAAAACAAACGGTTTTGATACCTAAGAGTAGTTTGGTTACAAAATACGCACGAATACGCATTTTGACCAAAACTACGGCTCGTCACTGAGCCTAGACAACGTGGTAATCAGTAGGCATAGTCACAAGGGACTATAACCATCGTGATTACGCTCACGTTGCGAAGTTCAAACGAACTTCGCATTGACCATAAACTGGTCAATGCAGAAAGTCAAACAAAGTTTGACTTTCGGACTCGGAAAGCAATAAAAGAACGAAGGAACACTTACAAAGGGTCCCCGAATGCTAACCTCGATCCAAGTAGCCCAGGTATGAAACAAAGGTTTCAACTTAGAGCTTCTCAAATCAAGATTCTTGTGGGTTTTGGCAAATTAAGGCAAGGGGTATTTATAGGATTCGTAGAGCTGTTAAGATCGTTCCTCGTTAACCGTGCTTTGATCTTGGCCATACACCTCAAGATAGTGGTTTTGGAAAACCATTTGAGCCCATAGATTGTCCCAAAACCATGTGCAAAAGTGAAAATGGACCAAATACAATGTTTCTGTTCAGGTTAGGCAGTCGCGTAGCGCAACTGGTAAGGCCCTTAGGGCTCGCGCTACGCTACCATACACCAGTTTCAGAAATGTTTCAAAAATGGCAGAAATGGTCCCTGCAGCCCGTTTAAGCTATTTTCGATGCGTTTGAACCCCGTTAACCTCATTTCAAGGCTCTAAAATGAAGTTAAAGTATAGGGAACTTAAAATGTGCTCAAAAATATCTCGGATGTCGGTTCGTTTGGCCGTACGATCGCGATGTTCGCTTAATTACGACGGAATGCGCATAAGCGCGAAAAACGATCCAAATGACGCGACGAATGGATTTTTCTTATGCCAAACACTAAAATAAAATGTTTTAGTGCTTACATAAATTTTTGGATGTCCGGATGTATTCAGAACGTAAGTTATGCGCGAAAATGCAAACTTGTGCACTTTTTGACACTTTTAGTCCCTGAATGAGCCAAAAGTTTATTTTAGCACACCGAACCCCTCAAAGCCTATTTCTAAGCTATATAAAGGATATTTAAGGTGTGTTTAACTTATGGTCATGTTCCGGAATGTCTGTTACAGTTCAAATTTGTCACACCCCGACCGCGTAAAACAACAAATCGCGGCGGAAATGCCGGGGCGTGTCGTAACAGAATAAATTGTTTCATAACCATGGCATACAAGTTGTATTTTATTTATTAAACAAGAGTGTTACATTGTTTTAAACAGAAATACAGAGTTTATAACATAATAAAACAAGTCTATCTTCGTTTTTAGTCTCTAAGGCACAGGTCCGCCCTAGTGTCATGATCAACATCCTACGGAAAAGCTCCTGAAAACACATGTGAAAATATGTACGTCAGCATAAAAATGCCTGTGAGATACATAGGTTTTATGAAAATAGGATTCATGACTTGTGTTTAAGAAAATGTTTAGTCATGAACTTTGTAATTTGCTTTGTCTTGTAAATCATTTGAAAAACGATAAGATCAGTTGATATGTATAAATAAATGTAAGGTTAAATGAATAACCATGTAAAATGAATTGTATAAAATAAACTGTTTTGTAAAACAATGTCTTGTGAAAAGTATGTTATGTGTATAAAATGTAATATGTCTATACTGAAATGATTTAAATAACGTTGCGCTATGTAATATTATACAAACACTTATATATAGGAAGTACCAGCGGCGTATCCACCATGTTTGTATCATATTACACACACCTCGTTACTCAAATCACTTACCCAAACAACTACCAATATAACTTGTTCATGTACAAACCAATTGTCAAGTGTTATTGTGTAAACCATATCAAAATGTCTATGTCCAATGTAAACCACCAAATGTGTATATCAATGTCAAAATGTTTATGTTCAATGTAGATCATGTACTGTGTAACCAAAATGTCATGTATGATAGTGAAATATATCAACTAAACCATATGTAAAATGCACAAAAACAAGGTATTGAAGTAAAACATAGTTTAAATCAAAGTTATGTTTTGTGTAACAAATGCATGCTATACTGATACAAACATCTATGCGGTATTGTTAAAATGCATACATCCAAGCCTTGAGACTGTGGCGATAAACCCTTAAACAAATTAAAGGTTTATCTAAATTATGTATATCGAATTCGGTCATTCCTTTCATCCCCATACCCAGGATGTCCGGAACGGGAGTTGTCAATTCCTATGGTACCACTACCTACAAACGAACGGCATGATCGGTGTTAATGAATGTATTGTTCCATGTTAAACAAACCAAATGTCATACCAAAAATGTAAGCATGTGAAAACGATGCACTAAGTATGTAATCAAATGAACATACGTAGCGTGAAATGTAATGTAAAACGATGTACTAAGTAATGCACACAATGGGCACACCTAGCATGAAATGTAATGTAAAACGATGTACTAAGTAATGCACACAATGGGCACACCTAGCATAAAATATAATGTAAAACGATGTACTAAGTAATGCACACAATGGGCACACCTAGCATAAAATGTAATGTAAAACGATGTACTATAATGTACTAACAAACATAGCAGGTATATGATGTGAAAACAGGAAAGCATGAAAGTAACAAGTAGGCACATGTGTTCCACCCCAAAATGTTTGGAAAACAGTAAAAGAGGGGTCTATGTACTCACTTGAGATTGCTCAGATGTCTAAAGATAACCACCAAGTAATGCTAGAGATCTCGGAATCAAACGGCACCTAATATAGGTAACTATGTTAATAACCGGACCTAAATCGGAAGATCGGGTAGCATGAGGGTTCGTAAACCAAACGAGTGTAGAGACTCGTGTCTTTTGGTTTAACAAATCCTATATACTAAATGAAACCTAACATAATTGTTTACGACCCATTACGACCCGTTTAGGTAGCTTATGCTACTTTAACGCGTCGTTCGCGTGAAACGCGTTCGGACCGCCTAACTAGTCCTATGAAAAGTGTTATATGCCTAAACATGTTGCATAATCAGTTATGTGACAAAAGTTTAGGTTACATATGCTAAATTACCAATTATACATGTAAAGGGTATTCTGGTAATTTACCTAAGGCATATAAACTACCTATCATACAACTACTTAAACGATGTGACCATAAGGTATAACCTCGGAAGGTTATTCCCTATACACTATGGTCACCTAATGTATTTGGTCGGATCCTAATGATCGACCAAACTGGGTCGGGTTCGAAGGTATAAGCGATTTAGGTCGGATCCTAATGATCGACCAAACTGGGTCGGGTTCGAAGGTATAAGCGATTTATCAGATCGCTTACCCTACGACCCTAGACAACGTGGTAATCAGTAGGCATAGTCCCAAGGGACTATAACCATCGTGATTACAATCACGTTGCGAAGTTCAAACGAACTTCGCATTGACCATAAGCTGGTCAACGCTGAAAGTCAAACAAAGTTTGACTTTCTGACTCGAAAAGCAATAAAATAAGGAAAAGAACGAAAGAATACTTACGAAGGGTCCCCGAATGCTAATCTCGATTCAAAAATCTCAGGTATGAAACAAAGGTTTCAACTTAGAGTTTCTCAAATCAAAATTCTAGTGATTTTGAAGCATGGGGGTGGGGTATTTATAGTATTCGGTCCACCGTTAAGATCGTTTCATGGAAAACGTGCCTTAATCCCAACCGTACAAGTGTCGGGACCTTATGGTAGCTCAAATTGATCCTTATCAGCTGAATAGGCAAGTTGTGAGCTTGTGGTTGTGGTTAAAACAGCTGGAACATGCTGACTGTTCGATCTAATCTGATCAGAGAGGCGGACGCAGGCTGCGTAAAGGACACAAGGATCTCACGCGGGCCGCCTGGCCTGCACAGATCAGAAACAAGTTTACAAAATGGCAGTTTCAGTCCCTGCACGTGTTTAAGGCCATTTACGACACTTCTAAGACCCGTAAAGCCAACTTTAAGGCCCTAAAATGTTGCCTAAACATTGTGGACTTGAAACATGTTCAAAAATATGTCTGATGTCAGTTCGTTTGGTCGTACGAACGCGATGTTCGCTTAATTACGACGGAATGCGCACAAGTGCGAAAAACGATCCAAATGACGCGACGAATGGATTTTTCTCATGCCAAACACTAAAATAAAATATTTTAGTGCTTACATAAATTTTTGGATGTCCAGATGTATTCAGAACGTAAGTTATGCGCGAAAATGCAAACTTGTGCACTTTTTGACACTTTTAGTCCCTGAATGAGCCAAAAGTTTATTTTAGCACCCCGAACCCCTCAAAGCCTATTTCTAAGCTATGTAAAGGATATTTAAGGTGTGTTTAACTTATGGTCATGTTCCGGAATGTTCATTACAGTTCAAATTGGCATACTTTCGCAGTTTGTCAAGTTTAGTCCCTGTAAGCGAATTAACTTGTTTTTGCCATACCAAAGCCTTTAAAACTTATTTCTAAGTTATGTAAAGGTTATTTAAGGTATGTTAAGTATATGTTGATGTTCCGGAGTATTTGTCGCGTTAAACTGATTACGTTTACGCATCAGTTTGCGTATAACTCTCCAGAAAGCGATGTAGAGTTTGAAATTACATAAAAGTCAAAACATGAAAAATGTAAAACATAACATAACAAACATTGGGATCAAATAACATTGTTTTATTGATAAAAGAACTGTTCATAACGATTACAAGCACAGATGTTACAGTCTCCCCTACTTGTGGAAATTTCGTCCCGAAATTTATTTAGAGGAAACTCGTGGAAAAAGATGTGGATATTTCGCCTTCATTTGATCTTCGCGTTCCCAAGTAAACTCAGGTCCACGTTTAGCTTCCCAGCGAACTTTGACCAAAGGAATGCGCTTGCTTTTAAGCCACATGACTTCACGTTCCATGATTTCCACTGGCTTCTCAACAAATTTCACTGTTTTGCCAACACGAATTTCGTCAAGCGGTATGTGGAGGTTCTCATTAGCTAAACACCTCTTGAGATTGGACACGTGAAAAGTTGGATGAACATTTCCAAGTTCCGGAGGTAACTCAAGTCTGTAGGCTACCTTACCGATTCTTTCGACGATCTTGAATGGTCCAACGTATCTAGGTGCAAGTTTTCCTTTCTTTCCAAATCTGATCACACCTTTCCAAGGTGAGACCTTAACTAATACTCGATCACCGACTTGAAATTCCAAGGGTTTGCGTTTTGGATCCGCGTAACTCTTTTGACGGCTCATAGCTGTCTGAAGGTTATCGCGAACTTTCTTGACCTTGTCAGTTGTCTCTAAAATGAGGGCAGGTCCAGTAAGTTGAGCCTCGCCGATCTCATTCCAGCAGACTGGTGAACGACATTTTCGACCATAGAGAGGCTCGAAAGGAGCCATTTTGATGCTGGTGTGATAACTGTTGTTGTAGAAGAATTCAATCAATTTAAGATGTGAATCCCAACTACTACCAAAATCGATCACACAAGCTCTAAGCATATCCTCCAGAGTCTGGATTGTTCTCTCAGATTGACCATCCGTTTGCGGATGATAAGCTGTGCTCAGATTAAGTTGGGTCCCCATAGCAGATTGCATGGTTCTCCAAAAACGAGAAGTGAAACGAGCATCTCTGTCAGAAATGATGTTCAACGGAACACCATGTCGAGCTACAATTTCATCCACATAGATTTGAGCAAGTCTGTCAGCAGGAAAGTCTTCACGGATTGGCAAGAAATGTGCTGACTTTGTAAGACGATCAACGACTACCCAGATGGCATCATGACCTTTCTTTGTGCGTGGAAGTTTAGTAACAAGATCCATAGTAATGTTTTCCCATTTCCAAACTGGGATCTCTGGTTGCACCAATAAACCCGAAGGACGTTGATGTTCAGCCTTAACCTTAAGACAAGTAAGGCATTTTGATACGTATAAGGCAATGTCTTTCTTCATACCAGGCCACCAATACTGAATACGAAGATCCTTATACATCTTATCTGAGCCCGGATGAATAGAATAACGAGACTTATGGGCTTCATCCATAAGCAAAGTACGAAGATCATCCTGACTTGGGACCCACAAACGGTCCATGAAGTAATACGATCCATTGTCCTTCAGTTCCAGAGCAGGTGTTATGTGATAGGGAAATTCCTAATCCATCAAACCTTGTGAAACACAAGATTGTTGAGCCTGAGAAATGCGTGCTTGGATATCAGATCGAGCTTGAATAACAGATTGAACACGTACACAATGAAGCTTAGTACGTTCCTTACGACTCAATGCATCGGCTACGACATTCGCCTTACCAGGATGGTAGCGAATTTCGCAGTCATAGTCGTTTAAAAGCTCAATCCAACGCCGTTGCCTCATGTTGAGTTCTTTCTGATTGAAGATATGCTGAAGACTTTTGTGGTCCGTGAAAACCACACATTTTGTACCGTACAAATAGTGTCTCCAGATCTTTAGAGCGAAAACAGCTGCACCCAACTCAAGATCATGAGTGGTGTAGTTCTTCTCATGTATCTTCAACTGCCTAGATGCATAGGCTATGACTTTGTTCCTTTGCATCAGAACGCAACCAAGGCCCAATTTAGATGCATCGCAATACACGACAAAATCATCATCACCCTCAGGCAATGATAGAACAGGCGCATCGCAAAGCTTCTGCTTCAAGTGTTGAAAAGCTTCCTCTTGTTTGAATCCCCAACCAAAGGGTTTGTTCTTCTGAGTTAGAGCAGTTAGAGGAACTGCAATCTTTGAGAAGTTTTCAATAAAGCGGCGATAATAACCCGCTAGACCAAGAAAAGAACGAACTTCAGTAGGAGTAGTAGGCATATCCCAATCCTTAATCGCACTGATCTTGGAGGGATCTACTTGAATACCTCGTTCGTTGATAATATGTCCTAAGAATTGAACTTCTTTAAGCCAAAATTCGCACTTGGAGAATTTGGCGAAAAGTTGCTCTTTCTTCAGGAGTTCCAGAGTAAGACGAAGATGCTGCTCGTGATCAGCTCGCGTCTTAGAGTAAATCAAGATGTCGTCAATAAAAACAATGACGAACTGATCCAAATAAGGTTTGCAGACCCTATTCATTAAGTCCATGAAAACAGCAGGAGCATTAGTCAAACCGAATGGCATGACTGTGAACTCATAATGCCCATAACGAGTACGGAACGCTGTCTTGGGAATATCTTCTTCATGCACGCGAAGTTGATGATATCCAGATCGCAGATCAATCTTCGAGAAATAAGAAGCGCCCTGTAACTGATCAAAGACGTCGTCTATGCGAGGTAGGGGATATCGATTCTTGATGGTAAGCTTGTTAAGCTCACGGTAATCGATACACATCCTAAAAGATCCATCCTTCTTCTTGACAAAAAGAATGGGAGCACCCCAAGGTGAAAAGCTGGGACGGATAAAACCTTTGTCAGAGAGCTCCTGAAGCTGTTTAGATAACTCTTGCATCTCAGACGGTGCAAGACGATATGGAGCTCTGGCAATGGGATTTGCACCAGGTACGAGATCAATGCGGAACTCGACTTGGCGTGATGGAGGTAGACCAGGTAAATCTTCAGGGAATACTTCAGAATAATCCCGAACGACAGGAATATCTGAAATAGACTTACCCTTGCCTTTATCTTCTGTAACATGTGCTAAGAAAGCCACATAGTTCTTCCGCAGATATTTCTGAGCTTTAAAACAAGACATGAGTTTGAGACCACCGGTAGGTTTCTCACCATGCACCTGTAGGATCTCGCCTGTTGAAAGCGGCACACGAACGATCTTCTCGAAACAAACTACCTCTGCGTGATGCTTGGATAACCAATCTATACCCACAATGACATCGAAGCTTCCAAGTTGCATTGGCGTGAGGTCGATAGGAAAAAGATGATCGTTTAGGTTCAACTGGCAGTTGCGTAGAACAGAATCAAGAATAATTGGTTCACCGCTAGCAACTTCTACTGTCAAAGGTTTTCCTAGTTTTGTTCTAGACACGCGAAGCATTGGCTCAAAAGACAATGACACAAAACTCTTATCGGCACCCGAATCAAAGAGAACAGATGCAGGCTGATTATTAATAAAGAACGTACCGTTCACCACATTATCGTCCGCCTGCGCCTCTTGGGCATTCATGTTAAAGGCTCGGCCTCGAGCCGGAGCCTGAGCCTGATTCTGGTTCTGGTTCTGGTTAGCCAGCCTTGGGCACCGATTTCTGTAATGGGTCAGATCCCCACAATTATAACAAGCACCCGGTGGGTAATATGGTCGTGCAGCTTGACCCTGTTGCAGAGCAGGAGGCTGAGCAACTTGTTGAGCCGGGTTCTGAACTGCGTGATTCTGAGCAAACCGACAAACATCGGCAAGATGACCTGACTTCCCACAGCTAGTACAGAAACGGCACTGATGTTGCGGCTGATGGTGACTGTTGCATCTATTGCACAAAGGTGCATTCCCTGAATAGGGTTTCTTTGTTGGCGGCTGTGCGGGTTGGTTGGGAGCTGCCTGATTAGCTTGGGCAGTGACAGCAAAATTTTGGGAAGCCTTACGCTTCCTTGACCTCTTCGAAGAACCAGAGTTCTTTCCATTCTTGTTTTGACCTTTCTTGCTATCTTCCTTGTCAGCCAACTGTTTCTTGCCCTTGTCACCCTTCCTGTGTAACTTGTTCTTCCGGATCTGTGACTCAGTCAGTGTCGCTGATAACTCGATTGCCTGACGGAGTGTGGTAGGGTTACTACTAGTAAGGATGTCTTGTACCGAGTCAGGTAGGCCATCGATGTATCTTTCGATAGCCTTGTCGAGTGGGGTAACCATAGTTGGGCAAAGCAGACTCAACTCCTCAAACCTGTCAGTATATGCCCTGTGCTCACCACTATCTTGCTTCAAATCATCAAATTCCTTATCCAAAGCTCGCTGCTCATGACGAGGACAGAATTCCCTCATCATAAGGGCTCTAAGTTCAGCCCATGTCTGTGCGAGAGCAACTTCTGCACCCCTGTCTCTCATAATCCCGTTCCACCATGTGAGAGCCCTCTTCTGAAACACGCTCGAAGAAAACTCGACCTTGCGATTATCCGGACACTGCACGTGGCGGAAAGTATTCTCAATGCTCTCGAACCACTAAAGAAGCCCAGTCGCTCCCTCAGAACCACTAAACTTGAGTGGTTTAGCCTGGTTAAAATCCTTGTATTTGCATGGAACATTGTTGTTGTTGTTGACTTGGTTCCATTGAGCAAAGAGATTTGGAAATTGAGCAGCCATCTGCTGCGCAATGATTTCTGCCAGCTCGGCAGTTGCTATCTGGTTTTCGCGTCGAGGAGGCATTCTAAAAGAGGAAAACATGAAAGAAAACGAGTGAGATGATTGGATGAAGAGAATGAGATGAAACAAAATCAACAAAAGCAAAGATGGTGGTCATTTGTCCGCATTACCAAGCAAACAAACGACACACAGTGACTAATCAAAGTAAATGGGTCAAAAATAATGTATCATGAAGACATGCTCGCCTATAAGTGAACACTCATCCCAAGAATTCCCAGGTAAGCACAACTGGTCTCGCGTCTGATGAGATGTATACGAAGTGCTTGCCTAGACAGAAAACCCAGAATACAGGCATTCACCCTTCCAGTTTGCACGTGTTCACATTATTTAAAACCCAAAACCTTGACGAGATTTTGAAAACTCAAAGGGGTTCAAAACCATATAACAGAGGGTTCAAAACCTTATAATAGAGGGTTCAAAACCTTGTAATAAATTATTCAAAAATAGATGATTGTTTTTCAAAAATCGTTTCGGAAAAATTTGGTTCTTGTTTTGATAATCACCTAAGGATAGGTGATGTACATGTTTTAAGATCTAAACACAAATAATTTGTGTTAGGGTCCTAGAAAAGTTATAGCCTAGGTCAAAGCATTACTAATAACCTAATTCCCTATAACCATTGGCTCTGATACCAACTCATCTGTCACACCCCGACCGCGTAAAACAACAAATCGCGGCGGAAACATCGGGGCGTGTCGTAACAGAATAAATTGTTTCATAACCATGGCATACAAGTTGTATTTTATTTATTAAACAAGAGTGTTACATTGTTTTAAACAGAAATACAGAGTTTATAACATAATAAAACAAGTCTATCTTCGTTTTTAGTCTCTAAGGCACAGGTCCGCCCTAGTGTCATGATCAACATCCTACGGAAAAGCTCCTGAAAACACATGTGAAAATAGGTACGTCAGCATAAAAATGCCTGTGAGATACATAGGTTTTATGAAAATAGGATTCATGACTTGTGTTTAAGAAAATGTTTAGTCATGAACTTTGTAATTTGCTTTGTCTTGTAAATCATTTGAAAAACGATAAGATCAGTTGATATGTATAAATAAATGTAAGGTTAAATGAATAACCATGTAAAATGAATTGTATAAAATAAACTGTTTTGTAAAACAATGTCTTGTGAAAAGTATGTTATGTGTATAAAATGTAATATGTCTATACTGAAATGATTTAAATAACGTTGCGCTATGTAATATTATACAAACACTTATATATAGGAAGTACCAGCGGCGTATCCACCATGTTTGTATCATATTACACACACCTCGTTACTCAAATCACTTACCCAAACAACTACCAATATAACTTGTTCATGTACAAACCAATTGTCAAGTGTTATTGTGTAAACCATATCAAAATGTCTATGTCCAATGTAAACCACCAAATGTGTATATCAATGTCAAAATGTTTATGTTCAATGTAGATCATGTACTGTGTAACCAAAATGTCATGTATGGTAGTGAAATATATCAACTAAACCATATGTAAAATGCACAAAAACAAGGTATTGAAGTAAAACATAGTTTAAATCAAAGTTATGTTTTGTGTAACAAATGCATGCTATACTGATACAAACATCTATGCGGTATTGTTAAAATGCATACATCCAAGCCTTGAGACTGTGGCGATAAACCCTTAAACAAATTAAAGGTTTATCTAAATTATGTATATCGAATTCGGTCATTCCTTTCATCCCCATACCCAGGATGTCCGGAACGGGAGTTGTCAATTCCTATGGTACCACTACCTACTAATGAACGGCATGATCGGTGTTAATGAATGTATTGTTCCATGTTAAACAAACCAAATGTCATACCAAAAATGTAAGCATGTGAAAACGATGCACTAAGTATGTAATCAAATGAACATACGTAGCGTGAAATGTAATGTAAAACGATGTACTAAGTAATGCACGCAATGGGCACACCTAGCATGAAATGTAATGTAAAACGATGTACTAAGTAAATGGGCACACCTAGCATGAAATGTAATGTAAAACGATGTACTAAGTAATGCACACAATGGGCACACCTAGCATAAAATATAATGTAAAACGATGTACTAAGTAATGCACACAATGGGCACACCTAGCATAAAATGTAATGTAAAACGATGTACTATAATGTACTAACAAACATAGCAGGTATATGATGTGAAAACAGGAAAGCATGAAAGTAACAAGTAGGCACATGTGTTCCACCCCAAAATGTTTGGAAAACAGTAAAAGAGGGGTCTATGTACTCACTTGAGATTACTCAGATGTCTAAAGATAACCACCAAGTAATGCTAGAGATCTCGGAATCAAACGGCACCTAATATAGGTAACTATGTTAATAACCGGACCTAAATCGGAAGATCGGGTAGCATGAGGGTTCGTAAACCAAACGAGTGTAGAGACTCGTGTCTTTTGGTTTAACAAAGCCTATATACTAAATGAAACCTAACATAATTGTTTATGACCCATTACGACCCGTTTAGGTAGCTTATGCTACTTTAACGCGTCGTTCGCGTGAAACGCGTTCGGACCGCCTAACTAGTCCTATGACAAGTGTTATATGCCTAAACATGTTGCATAATCAGTTATGTGACAAAAGTTTAGGTTACATATGCTAAATTACCAATTATACATGTAAAGGGTATTCTGGTAATTTACCTAAGGCATATAAACTACCTATCATACAACTACTTAAACGATGTGACCATAAGGTATAACCTCGGAAGGTTATTCCCTATACACTATGGTCACCTAATGTATTTGGTCGGATCCTAATGATCGACCAAACTGGGTCGGGTTCGAAGGTATAAGCGATTTAGGTCGGATCCTAATGATCGACCAAACTGGGTCGGGTTCGAAGGTATAAGCGATTTATCAGATCGCTTACCCTACGACCCTAGACAACGTGGTAATCAGTAGGCATAGTCCCAAGGGACTATAACCATCGTGATTACAATCACGTTGCGAAGTTCAAACGAACTTCGCATTGACCATAAGCTGGTCAACGCTGAAAGTCAAACAAAATTTGACTTTCTGACTCGAAAAGCAATAAAATAAGGAAAAGAACGAAAGAATACTTACGAAGGGTCCCCGATTACAATCACGTGTCGGGACCTTATGGTAGCTCAAATTGATCCTTATCAGCTGAATAGGCAAGTTGTGAGCTTGTGGTTGTGGTTAAAACAGCTGGAACATGCTGACTGTTCGATCTAATCTGATCAGAGAGGCAGACGCGGGCCGCGTAAAGGACACAAGGATCTCACGCGGGCCGCCTGGCCTGCACAGATCAGAAACAAGTTTACAAAATGGCAGTTTCAGTCCCTGCACGTGTTTAAGGCCATTTCCGACACTTCTAAGTCCCGTAAAGCCAACTTTAAGGCCCTAAAATGTTGCCTAAACATTGTGGACTTGAAACATGTTCAAAAATATGTCTGATGTCAGTTCGTTTGGTCGTACGAACGCGATGTTCGCTTAATTACGACGGAATGCGCACAAGTGCGAAAAACGATCCAAATGACGCGACGAATGGATTTTTCTCATGCCAAACACTAAAATAAAATATTTTAGTGCTTACATAAATTTTTGGATGTCCAGATGTATTCAGAATGTAAGTTATGCGCGAAAATGCAAACTTGTGCACTTTTTGACACTTTTAGTCCCTGAATGAGCCAAAAGTTTATTTTAGCACCCCGAACCCCTCAAAGCCTATTTCTAAGCTATGTAAAGGATATTTAAGGTGTGTTTAACTTATGGTCATGTTCCGGAATGTTCATTACAGTTCAAATTGGCATACTTTTGCAGTTTGTCAAGTTTAGTCCCTGTAAGCGAATTAACTTGTTTTTGCCATACCAAAGCCGTTAAAACTTATTTATAAGTTATGTAAAGGTTATTTAAGGTATGTTAAGTATATGTTGATGTTCCGGAGTATTTTTCGCGTTAAACTGATTACGTTTACGCATCAGTTTGCGTATAACTCTCCAGAAAGCGATGTAGAGTTTGAAATTACATAAAAGTCAAAACATGAAAAATGTAAAACATAACAAAACAAATATTGGGATCAAATAACATTTTTTTATTGATAAAAGAACTGTTCATAACGATTACAAGCACAGATGTTACAAAATTGGCATACTTTCACAGTTTGTCAAATTTAGTCCCTGTAAGCGAATTAACTTGATTTCGGCGTACCAAACCTTCCAAAACTTATTTCTAAGTTATGTAAAGGTTATTTAAGGTATGTTAAGCGTATGTCACTATTCCAGAGTGTTTGTTGCATTAAACTGGTTATATTTACGCATCGGTGCACGTATAACCTTCCAGAAAGCGATTTAGAGTTTGGAATTGAACAAAAATTGATATGTGCAAATGATACACATATTTATACAAATCCCAAGTATGAAATACAATATTTCATTGGTTTGGTATTTGTTTGATGGTCGCAGTGACCCAGGTGTCACAGTCTTCCCTACTTTAGGAAATTTCGTCCCGAAATTTTATCAGAGGAAACTTGTGAGAGCTTGAAAACATGAAGTTGAAAAGATCAAACAACGTTGGTTAGGGTTCTTGAACTTCTAATAACTTTAATAACATCATGCTTGCAATGTAAGAGGGATACTTATATACAAGTATATGAAGTGTCATTGGTGCGTCCACCGTACCTCCATTACATCGTTCTCATTTTGTTATTGTTGTCACTATCGGTTCTTACACATAATAAATCTTACTGGGTTTCTGTGCACTAAATTTCATAATTATGTACGCGTCCATAATTAGACAATTCCTTGCACAGTTCACACAGTCTATTTTATAATGTGTAGGGTAAAACCAAATGAACAAACCTGTGATGAGTGTGACTAGACCGCCATAGGGTCCTTTTTAATTAAATCAATAAATGATCTAAATAGACTATCCAGGAGTCTGTTCAGCTACATCACTAGATGTCGTTCTTTAACCAAAATGTGAATCAATCTTTTTTACTAGACCACCAAAAGGGTCTCTTATGAATCATGGAGTTGTACTATATAATCCAAGGGTCTTAACTATTACATAGAAGCCCATTAAGGATTTAAGGTAGTACCTTTTGAATATCCTGCTATGAATCCCTCATATGAAGATATGAAAGATTCTGCGAGGATTTGGATAACGAATATCCAGAGTGTAAAAACAAAAATGCATATAAGAAAACATAAGATGCATAAACACATAGTCACATAACCACAAAATTGTTTAACTAGAAATTTGTTCTGCTAACAGAGCACATGTATTTAAAGCACACTAGGAATCCATTCCTTGGATTTCATTTGGTACTTTAAACATTATCAAGAATCTAACTATAAAGATAGAAAGATTTTTAAAAGAAAAATTCGATTTCGATTATAAGGAACCGAAACGTTCGAATTTAGGTACATAAGGTGTGACAACCCTCACTAAACCAGGTATCCGTACGACTTAATTAATAATTAATTACTGCTTAATTACTGTGCTTACTTGAAATTGTGGATAAACTGCTACTTGAATGCTGATACATGTACTTACTTGCATCATACTTTACTTGCTGACACTCCATGTTTTGCTTACAGCACCTTTGTAACAACCGTGATGCACCAAACGCACAGTAGCACAATGAACGGATAACCTATTAAACGTGCTGTCATAACTAGCACCAGGCAGGCACTGCCTCTAAGGCCTGTAAGAGCCAGAGATATGTGACAACCCGCACTAAACCAGGTATCCGTACGACTTAATTAGTAATTAATTACTGCTGAATTACTGTGCTTACTTGAACTTGTGAATAAACTGCTACTTGAATACTGATACATGTACTTACTTGCATCATACTTGCTTGCTGTCACTACATTATTTACATACTGAACCTTAGTGACTGTAACACCTGTGCCTCCACGGCCATCAAACAAATACCGAACCAATGAAATATTATATTTCATACTTGGGATTTGTAAAAATATGTGTATCTTTTGCACATATCAATTCTTGTTCGATTTCAAGCTCTAAATCGCTTTCTGGAAGGTTATACGCGCACTGATGCGTAGATATAACCAGTTTAATGCAACTAACACTCTGGAATAGTGAAATAGGCTTAACATACCTTAAATAACCTTTACATAACTTAGATATAAGTTTTGGAAGGCTTTGGTATGGCAAAACAAGTTAAATCGCTTACAGGGACTAAATTTGACAAACTGCGAAAGCATGCCAATTTGAACTGTAACAGACATTCCGGGACATGACCATAAGTTAAACATACCATGAATATCCTTTACATAGCTTAGAAATAGGCTTTGAGGTGTTCGGTATGCTAAAATAAACTTTTGTGTCATTCAGGGACTAAAAGTGTCAGAAAGTGCACAAGTTTGCATTTTCGCGCATAACTTACGTTCTGAATACATCCGGACATCCAAAAATTTATGTAAGCATGACTATATTTTATTTTAGTGTTCGCCATAAGAAAAATCCTTTCGTCGCGTCATTTGGATCGTTTTTCGCGCTTATGCGCATTCCGTCGTAATTAAGCGAACATCGCGTTCGTACGACCAAACGAACCATCATCCGGCATATTTTTGAGTATGTTTTGAGTTCCCTATACTTTAACTTCATTTTAGAGCCTTGAAATGAGGTTAACGGGGTTCAAACGCATCGAAAAAGGCCTTAAACACGTGCAGGGACCATTGCTGCCAATTTTGAAACTTTCTGATTCAGGGGGGGTGCTAGCGTAGCGCGAGGCCTATGGGGGTAACCGTCGCGCTACGCGACTGCCTATTCTGGGCAGAAAACATGCAGAAACTCAGTTTTTCGCATTCGGGACCAGATTCGATGTATTAGCCGTTGTTTAATTCACAACCACACATTCTAAACTTGCTTAGTCAGCGGATAAGGATGGAACTTAGGCACCATAACCTTGCAACACATGTATGGATGGAATTTAAGCACCTAAGCACCATAACTTTGCAACACATGTATGGATGGAATTTAAGCACCTAAGCACCATAACTTTGCAACACATGTACGGATGGGATTAAGGCACGTTTTCCATGAAACGATCTTAACGGTTCGGGTATTCCTATAAATACCCCATACCCCCCATTGCTAAAATCACTAGAATTCTGATTTGAGAACCTCTAAGTTGAAACCATTGTTTCATACCTGAGATTCTTGAATCGGGATTAGCATTCGGGGACCCTTCGTAAGTATTCTTTCGTTCTTTTATTGCTTTTCGAGTCTTTCGAGTCTGAAAGTCAAACTTTGTTTGACTTTCTACATTGACCAGTTATGGTCAATGCGAAGTTCGTTTGAACTTCGCAACGTGAGTGTAATCACGTTGGTCATAGTCCCTTGGGACTATGCCCACTGATTACCACGTTGTCTAGGGTCGTAGGGTAGGCGATCTAATAAATCGCCTATACCTTCGAACCCGACCCAGTTTGGTCGATCATTAGGATCCGACCAAATACATTAGGTGACCCTAGTATAGGGCATAACCTTCCGAGGTTATACCCTATGGTCACATCGTTTAAGTAGTTGTATGATAGGTAGTTTATATGCCTTAGGTAAATTACCAGAATACCCTTTTCATGTATAATTGGTAATTAAGCATATGTAACCTAAAATTTTGTCACATAACTGATTATGTAACATGTTTAGGCATATAACACTTGTCATAGGACTAGTTAGGCGGTCCGAACGCGTTTCACGCGAACGACGCGTTAAAGTAGCATAAGCTACCTAAACGGGTCGTATTGGGTCGTAAACAATTATGTTAGGTTTCAATTAGTATGTAGGCTTTGTTAAACCAAATGACACGAGTCTCTACACTCGTTTGGTTTACAAACCCTAATGCTACCCGATCTTCCGATTTAGGTCAGGTTTATTAATGTAGTTACCTATAGTAGGTGCCTTTTGATTCCGTGATCTCTAGCTTTGCTTGGTGGTTATCCTAGGACTTCTGAGCAATCTCAAGTGAGTACATAGACCCCTCTTTTACTGTTTTCCAAACTGTTTTGGGGTGAAACACATGTGCCTACTTGTTACTTTCGTGCTTTCCTGTTTTCACATCATATACTTGCTATGTTCATTAGTACATTTATAGTACATGATTTCATGGTGTTCTATGCTTTGTATGATGACTTTGCATACTTAGTACATTGTTTTACATGACTTTTCTACTTTGTATGATGACTTTGCATACTTAGTACATTGTTTTATACTGCATCTCTGTTGCATATGTTCCAGTAACATATGGACACATTGTTTTATAGCTCTACCCTGTATGTTTACTCTAGCATACTAGGTACATTATCTTCATAAAACATGCTTACATTTTGGTATGACATTTGGTTTGTTTAAACTATACTATACATTCATTAACACCGATCATGCCGTTCGTTAGTAGGTAGTGGTACCATAGGACTTGACAAATCCCGTTCCGGACATCCCAGGGAAAGGGGATGAAAGGAATGACCGAATCCGAATACATATTCTCTTGATAACTCACTTTTACATAGTTATCCGTCTGTCTCAAGGCTTGGATGTATGAATTTTCACAATACCGCATAAATGTTCATATTCAGTATAGCATGCATATATCTTACAAAACATAACTTTGATTTAAACCAAGTTTTACTTCAATACTTTGTTTTGTACATTTTTACTTATGGTTTAAGTAGTCTAAATTTTACTTACCATACATATCATTTTGGTTATACATTACTTGACTACTTTTGGACTATAAACATTTGACATGGATATTTGACATAGACATTTGA
>JARYGA010020764.1:0-33698 GCA_030545235.1 Helianthus tuberosus
CAGTCATTGTTCAAGCTTTGAATGCAAGATAACTTGGTTTGTTTGTTCATTATTTGTTTTGATTATTTCATATTACTTGAATCCACTTGTGTTTGATTTCCGCACCTACACAAGTTATTGTTTGATATCATTGAAAGATCCACAGGGGTTTTACAATTGGTATCAGAGCCAAGAAACCAATTCTTGGTTCGGTTTTGATATCATTCGGATTCAAGAAAGTCTTATTTTACTGATCCTGTTTCGTTAGTGTTTGTTTTTGCAGTGGAAACAGTTTTGATTGTGTTTTCTGTCTACGGATCATACAATCTTCAAACTGTTCATAGCAAATATTGATAAATCTTGCTGATTTGGTTCGTGTAATTTCAGTGAATTGTTTGCTGATTTCTCGAAAGTTTGTTGAGGATTAAAATTCAAAGATTCCAAAATCTTTGAATTTTGGAAGCTGCTGATAATTAGGGATTTCTGCTGCTTTTATCACATTGTTTGTTTTGCAGGGTCTCGACTCGCAATCAGTAGTCTCGAGTCATCAACTGCAGATCTCGACTCGCAACCAACTGAAGTCTCGAGTAGTCTACATTCGGTCTCGACTTGCAACCAACTGAGGTCTCGAGTAGTCTACATTCGGTGTCGACTCGCAACCAACTGAGGTCTCGAGTTGTCATCATCACGGTCTCGACTCGCAACCATCTGTGGTCTCGAGTCATCTTCATTATAGTCTCGACTCGCAACCGCCATCTCGACTCGCATCGACAAGCTGCAACGTGATTTGGACCTTGAACTTTGAACTTTGACCTTTGGACTTAAAAAAAATTAATTAATTAATCAACTATTAATTAATCATGTCTGCAAATAATGTTGATCTGGCTACCCTTAACAAACAGCAAGAACTGGATTCAAAAGTTGGGACCACTACACGCATTCCAAGGTTGACTGATGCAAATGACTTTCCTGAGTGGAAGTGGCGTTTTGAACAACATGTGAAGGTCAAAGATTCTAAAATTTGGCGAAGTATTCTTAGAGGTCCAAGGGAGATCATGATGGATAGTTCCACTGAACCTGGTGTAAAAGTAAAGAAACCCCTTAACCAGTATACTGAAGAAGATTTCACAATAATTGAAGAAGATGAAAAAGCACTTTCCTATCTGACCATGGGTTTGGGTCCAGACATTGCTTTCGGTTTTCGTACTTGGAAATCAGCCAAAGAACTGTGGGAATCTTTGATCGATGTTTATGAAGGTAATGAGGATATGAAGGAGAGTCGAAGAAATTTGCTAAGACAAAATTTCAACAATTTCAACCATATTTATGGAGAAACTGTTGACAATCAACTTCAGAGGTTTGTCAAGCTGGTTACTCAAATGCAGATGGAAGAAATACATACCTCAAATGCTTCAACAAATAGACAGCTTCTGAATGCGTTGCCGAAAAGTTGGGATCATCATGTTGCTATGATCAAGAAAACCAAAGATCTTGCCAGGTGCAGTCTGTCTGAGATGATTTCTCATATCAAGGCCTGTGAGCTGGATGATAAACAAAGGGAAACTAACTATAAGAACAGCATGCTAGCTGCAGGATTCTCTGTTGCCCCTGCTTCCTCAAACAATAACAATGCAGCTCTCTTGTCTCAAGGAGGTTTTCAAATGTTTAGCTACGCGACGTCTGCCAAAGCTGCTCCTACTTCGGCAAACGTTTATTACTCTGGGTCTCCTGCTCAAGCTGCTCCTTCGCGTTCTTCTACTGCTGCATCATCCATTACGTCTACTGCTGCTCCTAATCCTGCCATAAAAAATGAAATGATTGCCTTCTTTACACAACAGTCTAAAGAAAATCTGGATATCGCTGCCTCTGTTATAAATTGTTTGAATGCGTTTGTTGCTGGAAAAATTGATCCTCCTAAATGGTCTGGAGATGACTTATAGCAAATTCATCCTGATGATGTTGAAGAAATGGACATTACATGGCAGATGGCTATGGCGGCTTTCAGAGCAAGGAGGTTTATGAAAAGAACTTGTAAAAACAGATAGGGTGCTTCGTTTAATGAAGCTTCTAAAGTGCCATTCAATTTGCGCTGCTACAACTGTCATGAGGAAGGACATTATGCACGAAACTGCACCAAGCCACCGATTACTAGAGAACAGACTCCAGTCAAACCTGCTACACCTAATCCAGAGAGAGCTCTTGTAACCACATCGAGTATAACTGCTGATGCTGCTGCTGGTGGAAGTCCTCAAGCCCTGGGATTAGCTCAAGCCTTGGTGGTTCAGCCTGATATCAACTTTGATTGGAATTCGGAAATTGAGCGACTGAACATCTCAGCTCCAGAAAATCAAGCTGCTACAAACAACATTGCTTTCATGACCTTAAATGATCAAGTTTCTGTACCAGAGGAGGAGACTTCAGCTGAAAACCTTGCTCTTATGACCCAGATTCTTTCAGCTCCAGTCAAAGGTCTCACCAAAGAAGAGGTACTTTCTGTCTTCTGTACTCCTGAGTGTAGAGAAAGGGTTGAAGCTTATAGAATACACAATGCTGAGCTAATTCAAGACTATCAAGATATAAAAAAATAAATATTTTACATTATCGAAAAACGAAAAACTTTATAAAGAAAAAATTGAGGCTCAGCGGAAAGACATCATCAAACTCAAAGATGATGTAAGTGTAAAAATAGCCCATTTTTTAGAAGCTCAGGAGAAAGTATGCATTTTAACTAAGGAAACGGAAGATATCAGAGATAGATATCATATAAATGAACTTAATATTAAGAAATATGATTCTTCCAGCAAACTAGTTAAAAACTTGTGTGATCAACAGCTCGCATACAAGAAAAAGAAAGGGTGTGGTTTGGGTTTTAATCAGGCTCCTCGTCCTTATAATGACAATTATACTTATTTACCTATGACTAAGGAGGAGATGATGAATGAGAGTCAAATGACTTATGGTCCCAAAAAAAAATAAGTCTTCATTTAATGACAGACCAATTGAGAAACAGAAGTCTACTCAAATAAATTTTGTTTCTAAAGGCTCAATTGATCCTAACACTTCGTCTTCATGTGCAGATAAAGTATATGAAGTAAAGTGTGGAGATGTTCTTGGGAGTTAACCAGTTGTTCATTCTAATGTTGAAAATAATTTTCAGAAATATTTAGTGGGACCCAAGTGGAAACTGTAGTTGAAAATAAACCTGAATCAGATTCACATGACAAATATGTTGATGAAACACATGTTGATGAAACACATGTTGATGAGACTTCTACGTGTTCTAAAACTGAAACTGAATTTAGTAAAGAAGAAAAGGAGTTTGATATAAATAAACAGTCATCAGAAAATGTTTTTGAACTTAAAATAGAAACTAGAACATCAGCTTCTCAAACAAATGATGATCACAGTCAAAGAGGGGTATCAAATGGTTCATCAACATCACATGAATGTGTCAATTCTAATCAGCAGACACCAAAAGGCTCAGAACAGACACAGGCAAAACATACTAGGAAAACCAAAATTTCCCATTATTCAAAACCAAGCAAAGCTTCTTCAACAAAGTATCAAAATTTTCAAAATACTCACACAGTGAAACGAAAAACATGTTTCAATTGTGGCGTTGCTGGACACATTGCAAGAAACTGTGTTCAACTCCCAAGCGTACAGTCTAAGAAGAAGATTGTTCAGAATCAGAAGGTCAAGTCTAACCGATATCGTTGTTCAGAGTCAGTGACGACTGAAAGGTCTAAGACAATGAAGCACAACTATCGCAAGACTAAACCTTCTGATCAAGATTGGAATGCAGCAAAATGTAAAAATCAAAATCAAAAGAACAGTTCTCAAAGAAATCAACATAATGGTTTTGGTAACTATAATTCTAAATGGTCAAACACATTTTGGAAACCCAAAACTGGTGCCGCACAATCTAATACATCTCGTCAAGGGTCTCTCATGAAAAATCCTTCAAGATTTTTGATCAAAGATAACTTAATTTGGAAAAGAGTGACATACATTGATGCACAAGGAAAACCCAGATCCACCATGGGCTGGGTTCCTAGGTCTAACAAATCCCGCTAATCGTGCAGGAACAGCTGTGGAGGACTACCGTGCGACTTTGGTACATGGATAGTGGCTGTTCCAGGCACATGACGGGAGACTTATCACAACTGATAAATGTGAAAGAATTTAATGGTGGATATGTCTCATTTGCGGGAGGAGAATCAGGAAGGATCACATTGAAAGGAACAGTAAGAAACGGTGTTTTAAGCTTCGAGAATGTTAACTATGTTCCAGAACTGAAACACAATCTGTTGAGCATCTCTCAGATCTGTGATCGAGGAAATTCAGTTCACTTTACAAAGAAAGAATGTTATGTGCTTAAACCAGGGATTGTCATTCCTGAAGATTGGTTTTTAATGTCAGCAGAGAGACGAGGAAACGCTTATGTTATTGATATGAACAAGAAACCGTGTGAAGAAGTTACTTGCCTATTCTCGAAGATTTCAGAACATGATGGTCTACTGTGGCATCGTCGCCTTGGGCATGTGAACATGAAGAATCTGAATCGATTTACTAAAGGTCAACTAGTCCGTGATCTTCCAATCAAGGATTTCATGTTGGTGGAAAAATGTGTTGCTTGTGCAAAAGGAAAAGCGCATCGAAAACCTCATAAGTCTAAACCTGCACCCTCAACGAAAGCTGTGCTCAAATTACTTCACACGGATCTTTTTGGTCCAATGAATGTGTTGAGTATCGGCAGGAAAGCTTATTGTCTCGTAATAGTTGATGATTATTCGCGTTACAACTGGGTGTATTTTCTCAGCCACAAGAACGAAACTGCAGTCTTAGTGAAACAATTCGTTACTCTGGCAGAAAATCAAGCTAGAACAAAAGTGAAGGTTATTCGATCTGACAATGGGAGAGAATTCAAGAACGTAACTTTGGATACATTCTGCACTGAAAAGGGAACTGATCGTCAGTATAGTGCACCACGAACTCCTCAACAGAATGGAGTAGCTGAAAGAAGAAATCGTACTCTTATCGAGGCTGCACGAACTATGCTGGCTGACTCGAAGCTTCCTAGTTTCTTTTGGGCTGAGGCAGTTAGCACGGCTTGTTACGTCCAGAATCATGCTTTAGTAAACAAACGTCATATGAAAACTCCTTATGAGATTCTGGAAGGACGTAAACCTTCGGTTTCACACTTTCGTATCTTTGGATGTCCATGTGTATTGTTACTTATGGACTCTAATGGAAAGTTTGAAGTCAAAGGGGACGAATGTTTCTTTGTTGGATATGCAAAAGGCTCTGCCTATAGAGTATACAACAAAGTAACTAAAAATGTCATCGAGTCGTGCAACATTAAATGGCTCGAAGAAAATAGTACGGATGCTAGAATTGGACCAGATTGGTTATATGATTATACTGAATTGTTTAAATCATTTAACATTTTGTCAAGTGTTTCTTCAGATGCAGGTGTGTCTACGCCAAAACAACCACTGTCTTTTGGAGATACTGAAGAAGAAGAACAGGCAGAAGGGAGTTTCAGACATCATATCATTGACCCGCCAGGAATGGTTTTTACACAACATCCTTTGCCTCAACAAATGTCTTATCAATCCCCTGAAGGTGCGCAATCTAGCCGAATTTCTACACAGTCAGCAACTGGATCAGAACTATTTGCTGATCCTATTCCTGAAGATTGTACTGTTATCACTCCAGTGATTCACAGTCCGATAGCACCTAATGAGGGGGAATCAAGCAACTTACCCACATCTCATGACGAGACGATACCTGAATTTGCAATTCCAACAAGTGTTCAAAGAAATCATCTTATTGAGAATGTGATCGGTCCTGTTAGTGCAGGAGTTCAGACCAGAAGCCAATCAGGAATCATTAATTTGTGCTTGTATTCTAGCTACATTTCTCAAATTGAACCTAAAACCATTGATGTAGCGTTGCAGGAACCAGGCTGAGTTGATGCTATGCATGAAGAGCTAAATCAGTTCGAGAAGCTAGGAGTATGGAAACTTGTGGAGTTGCCAAAAGGGAAACGCAAGCTTGGAACTCGATGGGTTTTCAGAAACAAGCAAGATTCTGAAGGAGTTATTGTCCGAAATAAAGCACGATTAGTGGTCCAAGGATTCAAACAGATAGAGGGACTGGATTAGGATGAATTCTACGCCCCTGTTGCTCGACTTGAAGCAATCCGAATCTTTTTAGCATATGCATCCTACATGGGGTTCACAGTTTATCAGATGGATGTCAAGACTGCATTTTTGTACGGAGAAGTGAAGGAATAAATTTTTGTTGAGCAACCACCGGGTTTTATTCATCCAGACCATCCAGAATATGCCTACAAGCTTGACAAGGCATTATATGGATTGCATCAAGCACCCAGGGCTTGGTATGCAACTCTGACAGAACATCTTCTGGCTCATGGATACACACAAGGCACAATAGATCAGACTCTGTTCATCAAAAGAGTGGGAAAGGATCTGATATTGGTTCAAATCTATGTTGATGATATTATTTTTGGATCTACAAGTGAGGCTCCTTGCAAGGAATTTGAGGAAGTTATGAAAAAGAAGTTCGAAATGAGTGCACTCGGAGAAATGACATTGTTTTTGGGTTTACAAGTTAAACAAGATTCCCGGGGCATTCTAATTCATCAAGGGAAATATGTGGATGGTGTGCTAAAGAAATTTAAGTTCACAGACGCTAAACCGGCTGAAACGCAATGGTAGAAAGACCGTTGCTGACTGAAGATGCAGAAGGATCCCCTGTTGATCAACGCCTTTATAGGTCTATGATCGGATCGTTGATGTATCTGACAGCGAGTCGTCCAGACATCATGTTTGTTGTTTGTAATTGCGCGCGATATCAGGCTAACCCTAAAACTTCTCATCTTACTGCTGTTAAGCGAATCTTTCGGTACCTTAAAGGCCGACCATGTTTTGGTCTGTGGTATCCGAGAGATTCGAATTTTGACCTGTTTGCATTTTCTGATAGTAATTTTGGAGGTACTAACAAAGACAGGAAATCCACCTCTGCTGGATGTCAATTTTTGGGTGACCGACTCATTTCTTGGCAATGTAAGAAGCAGCAAACGGTAGCAATTTCCACAGCTGAAGCAGAATATGTTGCAGCTTCGGCATCTTGCTCACAAGTGGTGTGGATGCAGCATCAATTGCAGGACTACGGTTTGACTTATCTTAAAACTACCATATATTGTGATAATGATGCTGCTATACAAATTGTGAAAAATCTTGTCTTCCATTCAAAAACCAAGCACATTGATATTAAAGTTCATTTTATACGAGACTGCTTTGACAGAGGTCTTATCAAACTGGAGCAAATCGATACAGATGCAAATGCTGCCGATTTGTTCACAAAACCTATCAGCAGTTCGAAATTTCAAGTGCTTGTGGATTTTCTGAAAATGATCCGCCTTACTGACTGAGCATGTTTTTGGTTTTTCGTAGGTAAATTTGTTCATAAAGTTTTCTATTCTTAGGTAGTTTTTATTTATGCTCAAATTTAGGGGGAGAAAATTATGAAAAATACAAAAACATTAAAAATTGAAAAATAAAAAAAGAAGCATTGCATGACATGGGAAATGAAATGAATTTTCATATTATGGTGAAGGGCTGACTCATGTAAGACCAGTATCAAAATAGTTTGACTCTAGTATGATGTGTTGGTAGGCTCTATCCTTAAGACTGAAAACATTGGCTGTTCTGTTCAGAACAAAATTAGTACATGACCTCAGGGAAGAAAGTCACTTAGAATTAGCTCATTTCTATTTGAATGTCTGTATGTTGTCCCGATACACACAATTTTGGTCTGACTCTGAAATCTTCTCTGAAAAAGTCGTGTATCTCCTCTGTTTTGCGGAAGCAAAGACCTGGAGGTGCTAGGCAACGTCAGCTTCTGCTGCATCCAGATACATGCTGACCTAGCTGTACGTTGTCGCGCTATAGATCAATTAAACACCCGAAAGAGGCCCTCAAGTGCCCAAAAGAAACCCAAGAAACCTATATCAAACTGAGAAAAACTCATTTGATCTGTATATTATACCATCTCTGCTTAAGATCTATTCTGTTCTCTTCTCAATCTATTCCCAGTTAAGATTTCAGAGATCTGGATTGGACTTGTGAAATATGTGGTAGGGAAGCTACTTGCATGATAGAGTGTGCTGTATATAACTCCGGGATTTGATTAGTATTTGTTTGGGTGTTCATTGTTAAGACATCCAAACATGATAAAATTTGTTACAGGCAGTTATATGGAAAAGGTCTAGGGAGATGAGTTTAGGTGGACAAATATACTGACAATCGTCTAGATCATTCGGTAGTAGATCAGTGTTGATAAGTGAAGTCAAGCCCGAAACCTCGTGATTTGATCCCTGAGTAATTACGTTTTTTTATTTTATTTTTGTAAATAATAGTTTATATTATTTATTTTTGTTTTAGGTTTTTGCATTTGTAAAACGTGCTCAGAAAGTTTATCGGGTTATTAAAATTATAACTAATATTTAAAGGATTTTATTCTTAGATTTAAAATTGATCAAAGAAATTCTTATATTAATGTGAGACGGAACTGTTGGTCTCGGCCCAAAGTCATAGGCCCAATTCATGTCAAGGGTTGAGGTATAAAAGACAGGTCTCGAGTCGAGACCTCATTCTTCACTCGAGACCAGCAGTATTTCCTCTCAAACTCTTTCTCAACTTCCGGCAAGCAATCACTGTTCCGACAAAATCTTTTGTTTCCGACGTGTTTTCTAGTCTCGACCTATCAAGATTCAAAGGTATTTTGATGATGTTGTTGAAGTTTTGCAGGTGGTTTGAAAATTTGATGATGAATTTATGAAGATTTGAAGATAAACTTGAACCCTAGTTTTGAATATACCTTGGTCTTCAAATAAATCAAGGGGTGTTTTTGGGATTTTGATCCAAAAACTGAGCAAATGAAAGTGTTTGTGTGGTCTCGACTCAGGAAGCACATAAGGACTCGAGACTGGTGGTTACGAGTCGCAATCTCATGGTCTCGACTCGTGATCTCATGGTCTCGACTTAGGGTCTCGACAAGAAATCATATGATCTCAACTCGAGACCTCGTGGTCTCGACTCATGGTCTCGACTCGAGATCTCATGATCACGACTCATGGTCTCGACTCGAAATCAAAAATCTCGAGTCAAAATTTTATCATCCGAGTCATGGTGTTGTTGACCTGTTCTGATTGTTGACTTTATGATTTGAAATTTTCATATTTTGATCCAAATATATAACTATTCATGTTTCTAATGCATTTTTGCTTTATGCAGAATATGGATTTGAAATTCATTTCTACACACAATCAAGCAGGATACTTAGCACCACCTCTGGAGAAACACAAGAAGATGTACAGTTCATTGATCAAGGGTCTCAACAGTTGTCGAATTGTTCACGCATTACAAGAAAATCCAGTAGTCTATGAAAGTCTTATTCAAGAGTTTTGGAAAAGTGCAAGGATTGAAGTTATTGAAGGAAAAGGAGTTATTGTTGCTGACATTCAAAAGAAGGTTGTCACTGTGACAGAGCAGATGATTCGAGAAGTATTACAGTTCAATGACCAAGAAACAGACTCCATTGAGCTTCCAGCTGGAACTGTGGAAGCGATTTTACCTCGATTGAGTTATGAAGGGAAATATCCGCCTTTGGTAAAGAAGTTTGTGCATCCTTATTGGCGTCTTTTGGTGCACATGTTCATTTTGTGTATGACAGAAAATAGAGGAGGTACAGATCAATTAAACATCACATAGTCTGCTGCTCTTGTTTGTGTGATAACGAACGAGCCTTTCAATTATTCTAAGTATATTTTGGAAGCGATGAAGAGAAATGTGATTGGAATCAGAAAGGACAAGTTTCTTATGTATCCAAGGTTCTTGCAAATGATTCTTAATGCTTGTTATCCAGAGTTGGAGAGATCTGGAAACACCTTGGAGCTAAAACCCATGGGTCCTGCATGTTTTGGTGCTCTCACTCCTAAAAGGGGTACAGAAAAGAAATTTTAAGGGTTAATACCTCTGGAGAAATTTGGTCACTTTGCTGAGACTGAAGATGTAGCTGCTGATCCAGTGATAGTTCAACCTGTTCCACTGAATGCTGCACAAATCAACGCACCTGTAAATGCTATGGTTACTGAAGAGCATGATGTTCAAGGAGATACAGAAGATGAGCCTGAGACATAGATTTTAACAATGAAGGTAAAGAGATTATGTGTGATTCAGGAGATGATGAAGAGCTTCCTCCTGAATCTGAAGCTGATATTGCTGATTCTACTGTTCCACCTATGATTACTGCTGAGAGTTTGGCATTGTTGTTAAAGTCTGTGACTGATAAGATGGGAAATACTCCTTCCAATCTTACAGCGTCAAATGAAGAGCCTAGTGAGAACCCAAAGGATCTTGATTCATTGCCTTTGAAGCGGAAAAGGAGGGATCCTCGACTCGGAATGTATGTTGAACAAAACAAAGATCAATCCATGAATGTTGCTGAAGATGATGATGGCTGATGTGTGTAAAATGCAACATATAAATTACATCAAATGAGGCATAAAACTAACCCTCTTTAAGTACTAATGTTGGAAAAAGAGTGTTTTTGTCTTCCTTTTGTATTTTCAGGATTAAATGAGCTCAAATTCACAAAAGAAGCAAAAAGACAGCTAAATCTAATATAAATACAAGAAAAGGAACATAAGTGGACTGCCCGACCCCTCAACGGCATCTTCCCAAGCAAAATAGAGAAGGCAGAAGACTGAACACGCCCCGTGCTCAGCCAGCACGGGGCCGTGCCCAAGAAGCAGCAGAAAAGACAAACCTATAGAAGCTTCTATTGCCCACCACGGGGCCGTGTCTAGTGAACACGGGGGCGTGGCGAAAGTACAGCAGGCGCATTAATTGTAATTGCGAATTACAATTAATGAAGAGAGAGAGTGTCAGACAGGCACGGGGGCGTGTCCAGCAGACACGGGGCCGTGCCCAGCCTTCTGTTCAGCCTATAAATAGGAGTGCTTGGTTTCATTTCAACTCATCCCTTGGCACACCACCTCTCTCACACTTCATCCACCACCCACCACCATCACAACACCATCATCCACCACCATCATCCATTGTCCATCGTAGAGTGTGTGAGTCGTCTCGGGATCCAAGATTGATCCCCTCATAAGTTAACTACTATTAATACTATAACCCGGCTATTTAGGACTGTATCCCTGCTGACTCAGACTACTTAGCCGAGGGTAACGTCACCGCCAAAAGCGGGGCCTACCATAATTTGCATTAATAACTTAATTAATTATCTTCCAATAATCCACCCTTTTAGGATTGTATCCTTGCTGACTCAAACTACTGGGGTGAGGGTAACGTCACCTCCAAAAGAGGGGCCTACTACAATAACTAAGATAATCTCTTAAATATGTGCAAAAGTGCGGAAATAATCAAAGGTTATACTAGATACGAGTCGGAACCAAGTGATTCATCTTGTCTATCAGTTTTTTCTTTTATTTTTATTTTCAGCATTTTAGTTAGTTTTTATTTTTCTTAGTTCAAAACATTTTTCTAAACTTTTTATTTTGATTAGACGTTGAGGATAAACCGGTACTAAAAGCTCTTGTGTCCTTGGACGACCTCGGTATCTTACCAACGCTATACTACGCCCACAATGGGTGCACTTGCCCATATGTGTGTTTAGTGTTAGTAAAATATCGTGTTTTATAAATTTAAAACTTGGCTAAAAAGTGTTAAAGGGGCTTAAAATATACACCTAATATATATAACACTTCACACGCATCAAGTTTTTGGCGCCGTTGCCTGGGACACAAGGATTTTAAGAAAGTTAGGAATCAACGGCCTAATCATATTTTTATTTTTCTTTTTAATTTTTTAGGATTTTCTTAGTTTTTCAGCTTCTGCAGAGCTCAGCACGGGCCGTGCCTGGTCGGACACGGGCCGTGCCCAGCATTGTTACTGGCAGTTTTAGTTTTCCAAGTTACAGAAGGCTGACCACGGGGCCGTGTCGGTGCAACACGGGGCCGTGTCCAATTCTCCAGTAACTGGGATCAGGAAAACAATTACTGTAACTCCGACCACGGGCCGTGTTCACTGAGCACGGGGCCGTGGTGAACCTTCTGACCAGCATTCTTTTTTGTTTTTATTGCAGGACTTGGAACCCGACGCCATCCTACATAGTGTATGAGCTCCAGTTCTAATAAGGACATAAAAGAACCTCTAGAAGAACCCGAACGGTTTCTCAAAAAAAGACTTAAAGCTAAAAACTAAGAGAAAGTTTCGGGGATTCCACCTCCAATGGCGGACCAACGTACCCTCATGGATTATCTACGACCCACCGTAGGTAACCTAGGCGCCGCTATCAATGCACCGAATGTTGAAGCCAATAACTTCGAGCTTCGGCCGCATTTGATACAAATGCTCCAAAACTCCGCAACCTTCCATGGGCTTGCGGACGAGGATCCCCATCTGCATATTACTAATTTCTTAGAAATATGCGATACCTTTCGGATCAATGGAGCATCAAATGACGCCATCCGCCTTCGAATGTTTCCATTTTCACTCAAAGACTGAGCTAAGGCTTGGCTCAATACCCTCCCAGTTGGCTCGGTAAACACCTGGGATGAACTAGCCCAAAAGTTTCTATATAAGTATTTCCCCCCTGCTAAAACGGCTAAATTAATGACTGAAATTAATACATATTCACAAGAAGATGGGGAATCCTTATATGAAACTTGGGAAAGGTTAAAGGAGCTACTAAGAAAGTGCCCTCATCACGGTCTTGCGGTGTGGCAACAAGTATCCACTTTCTACAATGGGTTGTTGCCACACACAAGGCAAACACTTGATTCTAGCTCCGGGGGACTTCTAGGTAATCGTCGCCCGAATGAAATATATAATCAAATCGAGGAAATTGCTCAAACCAATTTTCAATGGCGCACTCCCCGAGGTAATAAATCTATTGCCCCGGGCGCCCATAAGGTTGATGAAAGCACTTCTTTACAAGCCTAAATCGAGGCCCTCTCTTCAAAAATCAAAAAGTTAGAAATGATAAAAACGGCCTCGGTTATGGCTTGTGAAGGGTGTGGTGGGCCACATGAAAATTGGAGTTGTATGAAAGAATTAGATGAACAAACAGAAACGATAAACTACATTGATAACAGACCTAGGCCGTCAGGTCCTCCAACGGGTACCTACAACCAAGGATGGCGTAACCACCCAAATCTTGGTTGGAGAGATCCCAGCAATAGTAGTAACCAACAAAACCAACGAACTAATTTTCAACAACCACAAAATTTCTCTCAACAACAAGGTGGAAGAGAAAGGCTTGAAGATACTGTATCTCGCCTCATCTCTGACACTGAAAAGAAAAACTCGGATCGATTTCAACAATTGGAATCGAATTTTAGAAATCAACAAGCTAGCATTCAAAACGTTGAAAAACAATTAAATCAACTAGCTCAAAATTTCTCCGAGAGACCACAAGGCGCGTTACCTAGCAATACCGAAACCAACCCGAAAGCACAAGTACATCTCATCACATTAAGAAATCGAACCGTGGGTCCCGAGGATGCTCCATTGCCGCCAAATGAAAGAAGCCAATCTAGCCAACCTGTGACTCCTCCTGCATCAGAAAAGGCTTCTCTACCAACTCAAGAGCCCACCAAGACTCCTCCAATTCCGTACCCCGGTAGGTTAAATCGTCAAAAGACCGATGAGCAATTCGCAAAATTTGAAAATTTACTAAAACAATTGCATGTTAATATTCCTTTTATCGAGGTCCTAACCCAAATGCCTAAATACACAAAATTTATGAGGGATTTCCTCACAAACAAAAGGAAAATTGAATCATTGCAATTAGTTAACTTAGGCGAAGAATGCTCCGCCTTAGTACTCAACAAACTTCCACAAAAGAAAATCGATCCCGGAAGCTTCACAATACCTTGCTCGATTGGGGAGTCTCCCGTTCGTAATGCATTAGCCGATCTTGGGGCTAGCATTAACCTCATGCCCACATCGATATTCAAACGACTCGGCCTAGGATCAACAAGCCCTACAAAGATGAGCATACAACTCGCCGACAGATCCGTCAAATTTCCACAAGGTGTCGCTGAAAATCTATTGGTAAAAGTTGACAACTTCATTTTCCCAACCGACTTTGTCATCCTAGACATGGAAGAAGACACCGATGTCCCTCTCATCCTCGGGAGGCCATTTCTAGCCACCGCCCAAGCGGTGGTGGACATGAATGACGGAACGTTAACATTGAAGTTTGGGGATAAGGAGGTGAAGTTTGAATGTGGAAAAAGAATTGAGGACGAAGACCCGGTCAACTACATGAAGGTCATAGACTCAAGCTTGGATGACGCTCTCCGACGGTGTAACATGGGATGCAATACATCCCACTTGGGTGACATATGACCGGCTTTTGGGTCTAGCCAAGGACCCTTATAAACGTGGCGCACCACGGAGGCATTCCGCGGAACTATCCTTAGTTTAATTTAGATTAATTTTTATGTTTTCTAGTTAGTTTTAATTTTCAGGAATAAAACACACTCATGGTGGTAAGGGATGAAAAGGGGAACGAGAAAAATGACCCCACACACAAGAACAAGGCAACCCGGCATCAATCTCTCCATTACAGAAGGTTCAACACGGGCCGTGTCCAACCAACACGGCCCCGTGCTGAACCCCCTGCAGAAAAATGCCCAGTTCAGGTAACTGGACACGGGCCGTGTTCACCAGACACGCCCCCGTGTCCAGGCTTCTGTTTCTTTTCTTTAATTTTTTTGTTACTGGCACCTGAACACAGGGCCGTGTCCAGTCCCCACGGGGCCGTGTCCAGACTACCAGTAACATAAATCTTTGCTTTTAACACCATTTTACACATCTAATCAACCTAAAATTTTATTTTTGGGACACATTGAGGACAATGTGTAATTTAAGTGTGGGGGGGTGTTAAAACCTTAAAATTTTGCAAGTCCTAATAACAAGCCTTACACAAAACTCTATTGGAACCGCTAAACACCCCAAATTTTTTTCAAAAAATTTTCATTTTTTTTACTTGTCTAAAGTTTAAGTTAGGAATCATAAGATTAATAAGGTTATATTTTTACAAATTTACAACCGAGAGCGTCGTGATAACAAGAACCAACATAAGAAAATTATGAAACGGCATGACAAGCTTAGTTAAAATTTGATTATATATACTTGATCACATAGAAAAACCCGTTCCCACAAAAAGTGAGTTTTTGAGCCTTTATTGAGCATACAAATTTACATCTTTAGATTAAATGCTCATTTTTCGTTTCTTGTGTGAATAGCCGCTTGGTTCTTACGACTCTAGAACTTGCCACAACGTTTCATTCTCGGTCCTTACCAACTTAAACCCAAGTAAGTAAATGATGGAGGCATTAGGACTAACCTTTTTATTTCTACAGCAATTTTTTTTCTTTTTTTTACCACCTACCCAAAATTCCCCTAGTTAGCCCCTTTGAGCCTAAACCTTTTCATTTCATAACCCAAACCAAACACCCTTTTACCCACCAAAACCTTTTTCATTTTTAACCCTTTGTTTTAGTAACAAGTTCGGTTTTTCGTATGATCGTTCAAAAAAAAATGTGTTGATGATGAAGCAAAAGAAAATAAACAAACAAGTTCATCAAAAATAACTTTGTTTGAATAATAGCTTCATCAAAATAAAAGTTACAAAAATAGAAAGTCCTACGAAAACCGACACTTGTTACGCTTTTTCACCCTTTTTCTACTAACCACTAACCACTAACCCAACCACCTACCTTTAACCCAAGCCTAACCCTTCACCCACAAAGTCCTCTTGATATTTACAAAGGTATAAAAGTTAAAAAGGAGGAAGATTGATTGCTTGGCAAGCTTATGGTAGGAGTAAGTTCCATGCCGCTCTCGAGTGATTCACTAAAAATACACCTTCGGCCGAGTGTGAGTGATTTCTCCCGTGAGGTATGTGAACTTGTATATAAATGGAATTTTAAAAAGGCATGTTATGCCCAAATAAGTAATTTCTCCTATGAAACGTTCTAAACAAATCATAACGAATAGGATTGTAAATAGATAAAAATAAAACCCAAAAAAGATCTTGGATTCCAAACACTCTATGACAAGCCAAAACCTTCTCTTCTACCCATTCCATTTGGGAGTGTAAGCCACATATTAAAGAGTTTTGCTTGAGGACAAGCAAAAGTTCAAGTGTGGGGGTATTTGATGTGTGTAAAATGCAACATATAAATTACATCAAATGAGGCATAAAACTAACCCTTTTTAAGTACTAATGTTGGAAAAAGAGTGTTTTTGTCTTCCTTTTGTATTTTCAGGATTAAATGAGCTCAAATTCACAAAAGAAGCAAAAAGACAGCTAAATCTAACATAAATACAAGAAAAGGAACATAAGTGGACTGCCCGACCCCTCAACGGCATCTTCCCAAGCAAAATAGAGAAGGCAGAAGACTAAACACGCCCCGTGCTCAGCCAGCACGGGGCCGTGCCCAAGAAGCAGCAGAAAAGACAAACCTATAGAAGCTTCTATTGCCCACCACGGGGCCGTGTCCAGTGAACACGGGGGCGTGGAGAAAGTACAGCAGGCGCATTAATTGTAATTGCGAATTACAATTAATGAAGAGAGAGAGTGTCAGACAGGCACGGGGGCGTGTCCAGCGGACACGGGGCCGTGCCCAGCCTTCTGTTCAGCCTATAAATAGGAGTGCTTGGTTTCATTTCAACTCATCCCTTGGCACACCACCTCTCTCACACTTCATCCACCACCCACCACCATCACAACACCATCATCCACCACCATCATCCATTGTCCATCGTAGAGTGTGTGAGTCGTCTCGGGATCCAAGATTGATCGTAAGAGTTCTTGACAATCAAGGCCATGTTTGCCTAAGTCTCTTACATCACTTGGTGAAGACAAAGTGTCTAGTATAATACTTTTTATTTCTAATCTTTTGCACTTTTTATTTGGTTTTGTATTAATGACTTTAATAACTAGTTACTTATGTTGAAGGTGATCTTTCCTTATCGTTTGTCCGTGGTGTCTTGGCATTATTTTACTGTCTATATAAAATAAAAGATTTTCACCATTCATATCTCCACGGTCTATATGGAGGTATGTTGGCTACCTGGCCGGGGGTTAAGGGAACGGTTTGGTAAAGGTCTTGCCATTGTTCAGCGTTTAGAGGTCCTGCAATGGACCTGGGTCAAATTTAGTAGGACCTCCTTCAATGCTTCACGGTATTGGATGGCGGGGGTCCAAACTCTTTGATCCCCTCATAAGTTAACTACTATTAATACTATAACCCGGCTATTTAGGACTGTATCCCTGCTGACTCAGACTACTTAGCCGAGGGTAACGTCACCGCCAAAAGCGGGGCCTACCATAATTTGCATTAATAACTTAATTAATTATCTTCCAATAATCCACCCTTTTAGGATTGTATCCTTGCTGACTCAAACTACTGGGGTGAGGGTAACGTCACCTCCAAAAGAGGGGCCTACTACAATAACTAAGATAATCTCTTAAATATGTGCAAAAGTGCGGAAATAATCAAAGGTTATACTAGATACGAGTCGGAACCAAGTGATTCATCTTGTCTATCTGTTTTTTCTTTTATTTTTATTTTCAGCATTTTAGTTAGTTTTTATTTTTCTTAGTTCAAAACATTTTTCTAAACTTTTTATTTTGATTAGACGTTGAGGATAAACCGGTACTAAAAGCTCTTGTGTCCTTGGACGACCTCGGTATCTTACCAACGCTATACTACGCCCACGATGGGTGCACTTGCCCATATGTGTGTTTAGTGTTAGTAAAATATCGTGTTTTATAAATTTAAAACTTGGCTAAAAAGTGTTAAAGGGGCTTAAAATATACACCTAATATATATAACACTTCACACGCATCAATGGCTTATATGACTTTGATTTTGAGAAAAGTGTCACTGAAACCACCACCACTACAGAAGATGTCTTTGAGTTTAATGCTGATATTCAAAGAGATGACTTAGAGACCACCACTGCTGATGTTCAAGCTACGAATGTTGTTTCTGAGTCTGTAAGTGGGTCAATACCGCTTGGTATCTCTGAATCTGCAGGTCCTTCTTGAGTTATTCATGACGTGCCTGGTAGTTCAAGTGGTAAGAGACCTGAAGAGCTGTTGAGGATGCCGTTTGATGATGACTCAAGTGATGATGATGAGTTCATAAGTATGAGAGAGTTGAAGAAACGACTAATTGTGATTGAGCAAGATTCGATTCATAAAGACGCCAAGATTATCCAACTTGAAGATACTATAGTGCAAAAGAATCAACAGATTGAACAGCTTCAAGGAGACGTCAGTCTGTTGTTTAATATGGTTTATGATTTACATGGTAAGCTGGAGAAGAAGTTTGGACAAGAGTTTTTTGATCCGACTGATGTGGAAAATAGAAGAAAAGCCTTTGATCAGGATGATGCTGAGAGAAGTGCTGCTATGGAACAATACTTCAAAAGAGTCACTGATCCTGTTGCGGACAAAGAAAAGGCTGAAAGAATCAAAAAGAAAAGGGAGTTTGTAATTCTGAAGAACAAGAATCTTAATCCTGATGATGATGATGCTCAAGCAACTCACCATTTAATGGATGTTGGTGAAACTCTCTATGATAAAGTTGGAAATAGATCTGGTGTGGTTAGCTGGGGATTTGATCATGATCGCCGAAGATGGTGGATAAAGAGGAAGGTTGGACCTGTCGAGTGGTACAAAAATCCAGCTCAGTTTCAGACTTTCACAATGGTTGATTTGATAAATTTGTCTAAGTCACCTAATGTGGATGATAAACCTGGAGGTCGTGGATATTTATTTTTGGAGAGATTGCAGAGGGAAGTTCTTCGTAACTTTCCTTCGATGCACACTGCAGAGTCCATTGTTAAACCAGCTAAAGGCGTTAGAGATCCATATACAAACAAGCGAATGAAGATTGTACACTGGCCAACAACAGACAAGGAAAAGATGATTCCTTTAGTGAGAAAGATTCCAAAAGGTGCTTTGAAGTCCTTGCATTTCTGGGCTTATGGTGAGCGTCTAGGGCACACAGTGATTGTTTGTGATGATGATGTGAATTTTCGCTTGGTGGATCAAGTTGATTTGTTGAATCTTGCTTATGAAGATCTGGAAGTGTTAGCTCGCAATCAAATTAGAGCTAATGAAAAATATGAAGAAATTGCAAAAGGATGGACTGCTGCTGTTGCTTCAGCCATTCATATTCGCACAAAAGGATTTGGTGGACTCAAAAATCGTTTGGGTGGTGACAGTAAACCTAGGGGGAGATTGTTGGAACCTGAAGGTTTATGCAATGAGGATGGCATAGTTCAAGGGTTGATTTTGTAAATGTTTGTTTATGTTTTGGGTCGATATGTATGGGTTGGGTTAGTCTAGATGTTTTTGAATGGGCCTAGGGTATTTACCCATGTGTTTTGTATTTAAGCAAACCTCAACCTTAGAGTTGAGGTTGATCAGTTGCTGCGAATAGAAGGCCACTTGAAACCTTGTCTTGTATCAGTCATTGTTCAAGCTTTGAATGCAAGATAACTTGGTTTGTTTGTTCATTATTTGTTTCGATTATTTCATATTACTTGAATCCACCTGTGTTTCATTTACGCACCTACACAAGTTATTGTTTGATATCATTGAAAGATCCACACGGGTTTTACAGTTATCCTGTAAAGATCACTGGTTAGTTTCTCAAAATTCCGGCTGCAAGAAAATTGACTATTAAATAAATTAACTAAATGAGCAAATGAAGTAAATGAGTGATGAGGAACGTTTAAGAGCCATTTTAAGGCTGGTCCTGTTAAGGTAGAACCAAAACCCTTGCATAGGCATGCTTCTTTGAGATCCGGAGGGATAGGATTGATTTCCATCCTTTCCCTATACTGGGCAATATGCTCCTCAGGATCCGTAGTTCCGTCATAGAGTTTCATGTTGGGGGTCTGAAATCTTTTTGGGATTTCAGCATCACAGATGGGATACGCGAACCATGATATCCTGTGGCTGTCTTGGGATACTTCTGGAATTGGTTGGACCACACCAGGTACACTGGATATCATGTCTTTCAGTTTTTGAAGCTCCCTGGAAAATGCTGATGTTATACCTGCATCCTGCAAAGATCCAACACCATTAGTAGCAAGAGTATTATTATTATTAGATACATTACCAGTCTGGGGATTCTGGCCATATCCTGAAGCAAATCCTGAGCTCCTCACAGTCGACACTCTGACTGAAGAGGGTATCTCAGGGGTATGATTCTGGGAATGGCTAGGCACAATATTCTCCCGGTTATCCTCAGTATAAACTGCAGAGCTGAAGTTTAAAGCCATGGGTTGCAAGGGAGTGACAGTATCCTCAGTGGGCCTGCTTGAGCTGGATTTCAAGAGTTGTATGTCTCTTATCAGCATCTGGTTGGTCTCCTGCTGCTGCCTCATCTGTTCCTGTACACTACCAAACAAATTTAGAATTTCTTCATTAGAAGCCAAAACAGGACCAGATCCCTGGATAGTGCGAGCGGGGATAACATCCCGAGCCACATGAATTTCAGCTCCTTGAGAAGAGGCCTGTGATCTCGGAGGAGGTGATGGAAGCACCGAACCAATTGTTGCAGAGGTGGTAGCAGACACGGTGGAAGAGCTCATATTTGATCTCGAGGCCATTGAAAATAGTGTAGCAAAAAGTTTTGAAAATAGAAAACCAAGTAACGATTTTGCAAAAGCTTTTAGTAGAAATAGCACCACTTGCCCTACGGTGGGCGCCAAATTGTTTTGGTCAAAAATTACCGAAGCAATTAAGTGATCAAATTAGTTATGTGAGGTAGTGTGCTGAGAATATGTGCTGAAAAATATGTTGGCTTGTTAGTTTGCAAAAACAGTTTCAAGATATAGCTCAGGATATCGAGCTATATCTATGATCAAACAGTGAGCAAAAATGCAAAGGGTGACACGAGATATACGAGGAAAGCCCTTGATCAATCTAGATCGCCGGCATAAAACCTCAGGAGCTGACAATCGTAGCTGCCTTGTTCTTCTTATTGCTTCAAATATCAGGATACAGTGCAGGATATGATGCAGATCAACTAGGTGTTACAATGTAATTTGAGTACAAGTGTTAGTGCGTTGTGAGTGTTTGCAAGTAGTGAAGAAGAGTGTGCGAAAGATTGTGTGTGTTTCTATCTGATCCGATCAACCCATTTATAGTAAAATAAACTAACTAACTAGCCTATTATTCTGGGATTCAACGAATATTCCTCAGGTGAACGTTGCAGTCCACGTCTTCCGGCTTCAACGTCTATAATATAACTGATTTGCCCGAGTCTTGAGGAGAAGAAGTCCACCTGACCGTTAGAGACTGGTTACAACAATCTGCACGTGAGTCAATTAGTAACTACCAGGATATCGCATCAGGACGTTACCAATATCCTGATCCAGCATCCTGGCCGCAATAAAACAAACAAAGTCGGAATATCAGTCAGGATATATGAGCAGAAAATCACCCATAACAGAAACCCTAGAAACTTCATATTCTTCTTCACTTCACACTTTCTCACACTCACAAAAATGCTTACCATCAAAGCTGATCATTTCCCACTTCCTTATCATCCTTATCACATCCTCAGACTGAGGACCAACCTCGAGGGTCCTCAATGGAAAGGATGCCAAACTGTATTAAATCTGATCATGGGAAGCCGCTTGAAGTATGCCCTCACTGCCAACATAATAGTTCACCCAGACATTCTTCAAATGTTCTGCAAAAATGCAACATTATCAGAATATGAGGGCAGAGGACAGATGGTTATCGAGAGTGTGGTGCTCAATCAAAGAATTCTGGTAAATGAAGCTATCATCAGGACGGTTCTACAACTCAATGATGATAATAAAGTTCTGATGTTCACAAAGGCACAGATAGACGAAACCTTGTAGCAGATGGGTTACAATCCTGTAAACCCACTACGAGCAATCACCAAAAACGGCTTCATCAAGCCATGGCAGTATCTGATGTAACACCCCAAAAACGGGTTTGGTAACCAAACCACGTTAATGTTAATGATGGGTAAAATACCGTTAGTGGTGAAAATTTACCCGGTAAATATTAGGATTTAAGTAAACAAATCTAATATTAATTAAAAAGAGGACAAATACTTTGAGAAAACAAAGTATATAAAAGGCCCGAGTTAACGGGACTTAAAATATAACGAGTTATAACTTCCCGAATGTATTAAGTTAACTAGGAATAATTAACCTAGTTAGTAGTATGTGGTTAAATGATAAATGGTGAGTAGTAGCTTCAATTTATCAAAATAAAAACATGAGGGACTAATGTTGTCAAGTGGGGAACTTATATTGATTAAAAAAAACACAACACACACTGGATATGTGTGTGCGTGCGTGAACTCGCCCAGGAGAAGGAAGAAAGGGTTAAAAACCCTAGTTCAACAAATTCATCAAATTGAAGCTTGATTGGAGCCCCAAATCGATGCATGAATGCATAGAAACGATCACCTAATCAAGGGGATCACAAGGTATGTCGAATTTTTGATATTTATGAAGTTGAGATTCTTGATGAAAACATGAAATCGAAAGATTAAGATTGCATGACCAATGCTTTAATGAAATTGGGGATGAAACATGTCTAGGAGTAAACCCTAGTTGATAGCTTGTAAAATTGGTGTTCAAAATATGAGTTCCATGAAGTAAATTCAGATTTGATGATGATAAATTCGTGTAATGTGATGTTTTAGGGTTTTTGATGGCTAAAAATAGTCCTATAATGTCATAAGCATGTTTTGATTGAAAGCTGAATTCAAACAGCTTCTGATCAGAATTTACAGCCAACTTGTATTGGCTGTAACATGGACAAAACTTGACAAAAACATGTGTTTCTTGAGTCTAAAATGTAATTCCAGGAAATATCTTTAAAACCCCACTGGAATCGCATTTTTTCGACGAAAATTGAGCGTTTTATGAATTTTTCCGTATCGAAGGTTCAAGCTGCGTTTTCTGGCAGAATTTGCAGCCCATTACGAATGTTATAACTCAATTTAGGAATTTAGTTATGATCTCAAATTTTTACTGTAGATGGTTTTAAGCGATTAAAAGAATCGCCAATTGGAATTTCGTCAATCGGATAAACGAGAAATTTTTAATGAATTTTTCCGTAAGCTGCAGTCAGAAATGACGAATCTGATTGCAGCTTAGTAAATGAATTTTTACGAATTTTTGGTAAAGAGTTAGATCTTGAAATTTGAACACAAGGCCTAACCCTCCGAGAGGTACGCCACATAAAAAAAAATCATAATTTTTGAAGACTTGTTAACAGGTTAAACAGGTCACCAAAAACAGCCTATTTTCAGTGATACGAAACATGATTGTTGATGTTATAAATTATGCCCACAATGTTCATATGTTGAAATTATGAATCAAACGCGTAATTTCCTAGTTCGACTAAATACGTGTGATGTGGGGTAATACAAATTTTAATTATGAAGTCGATTTAGCTTATATGCACATATCATATAATTAAGGGTAGTTAACTTTTGAAAAGTTAAACTAACCATGGACGGAGTCGAATAGTAGTTTTGACATAAAAAAATAAGTAAGGTGGAATAGTCGTGGTTATAATGACTAATCTAACCACCTTGTGAATTATGATGATAGTTTGACTCTTGACAAGCAAGATGGAGGCTTGGGAATGAAGCGGGTCAAACGGAGCAAGTACGAAAAGGAAAGCGTAATTTGGATGCGAGGTAAGTAAAGCTTACACCCTTTATGTAAGATATGCATTTAATTCTCGGTTACAATTACGGAAAAGGTTGTATTCGAACTATGGTTCCGACACGAAGTGGTACGGGTCGGAATATATCAAAAGACGCGAAATGGAAATGGGTCGTAGATGACACATATAAAATAAATCTTTGAATGGCTACTTTGTAAGTAGGCCTAAATGAATAAAAATGGAAAATGGTGATTTAGTCATGTATAAATGGATAAGGGTTGAAGTTTAAAACGACCCCAGGTGGCATAAGCCACGTTGGGTCACCGTGTAAGAAACGGATTTAAAAGACATAACTAGATGGTAAGGAATCCGAAATGACTTACTTAATAAAATGGTAAATAAATACCATTGGAATATAAGGGCAAAATGTTTGGTCGTTTAGACTAAACGGGTCAAATGGCAATATTGATACCATTTGACAAATCACGACTAATAAGCACTTGTCGAGTCTTATGCTTACAGGAAAAAGCGACTTATAATCTAGCGTTGCTATGAAACAGTAAATTGTTGAAGCGAGGTATTAAAACGGTTCAATAGGTTGACCCGAGCCAGGTACGCAAATATAAGGATGTAGTTAACGTGCAAAATTTTGGTAAATTAAATGGTGAAAGTCCTTCGTCGTAAAATGAAGGACTGAAATTGACCAAAACGCCCTTGAAGGGTAAATTGGGCAAACGACCCATATGGGTTGTTTAGGAACTTGCATGATGATTATGTGACATAGGTAGATACTTTTAACGTGAGAATATGATGCTAGATATAAATGAGCGAGAATTTTGCTTAAAAAAAAGAAGTACTTAAATACCCTTAAAGGGTCAAAATAAGCGGGTTAGCATAAACGGATTATTAATGCATAGTAACCCGTGGTCTAAACCATGTGTGATAGGAAATATTTAAAACACGATGTCTACAAGAATTCAGGTGTAACAAACAAGTTGGTTTGATAAAAGTTTGAACGGGTCAAAAGTGTTAAAAAGGGATTTTAAGCCGAGAACTTGAAATCTGAATTTTTAAAGTAGTTTAATATCAGGTAGTGACTCCATGAGATGGAGAATTAAATTTAGAACGTGTAGGAAAAAGAATCGGGTAAAATGGACTTGTAGATAAAAAGTTATGACACTTTAAAGTTCGTTTTACGACTAAAACTATAGCTGGACAGACATGCAGGTTCCAGAGACGGACCTGCTGGAAAATGGTTTCCCCCGCGCCACGTGACAGATAACGTTGTTTTGGGCGCGACGCGCGATACACGTCGCGACACGCGACATATTGAGATGAGTCTCGCGCGACACGCGAGAGACATTAAAGTTGGAAATAATTATTTTGTTGATTATTTGATGTGTAGAACTTGTTTAAACTTATATTTAAGTTATCAAAACTAACTTTTATGTTGGTTTTGATCATAGGTGATATCAAGTGTACCCGGATGGAGATCAAGCGATGGCAAAGGACCGAACACACAAAAAAAAATGAAGCTTCCGCTAGTTGTTTCGTCGTTATTCTAAAACAATGAATTAAATCACATTATGTTGTATTACTTTAAATTGTAAAAGTTTTTAATAAACCCGTATTTTTCATTGTAATTGTAACCGTAATTACATGATTATGGACTTAAATTTTACGAAATTCGTTAAATAATAGCTAGGGTGTTACAAGTTGGTAATCAGAGCTCAAGGTTAAAAGAATAAAGTGTTCGGTTCGAGGCTTGATCGCAAATCCGGTAAGTACATGTATGTTAATGGTTTAGCGTGTTAAAGTGTTGTAAACAACACATAGGGTTATCGTGTAATACACGTTACCCCAATTAAAATGATTGATATAGTTGACGAAATTACGCGCGTTGACGTGTATAGTAGAAAAAGCCTTGTATTATAATAAGAAAAATTATTGAAGTTGATATTATTGACTCTTGTAAATGTTTTGTTGAAGGACACTTGCATCTAAAGATAGCGGGAGTCTAACAAATTGCGAATTTGACGGAGGAACGGTCCAAAGTACGACAAGTAGAACATGCTCACCAAGAACAAGGCTAATGGCAAGAGAAGCCCGTTAGGGGGAGCATTACCAGGTGCACATTTTAAATTTAATTGCACAAATAGTAATATGCAACAAATACGTAGAGATTGAAAGTTGCATATGTAGATAGAAAACTTGGAAAAACCCGAATAGAATACCTATCCGGGATATTATTTCCAAGAAAAACAAATAGAGGCGTTACTTACATGGGGTGTAATGTGAAAATTATAAAAAGGTCATGTATACCAAGTATTGATCGCTTACTCTGGCCAAGTAAGTGGTGAGCACGTGGTGCCATGAACTTTTTATAATGGACATGCTTACACCCGATGTAGTAAGGACGGGGTGAGTGGGACAAATTAAAAAGTACCCAAATAAATCAAATGAGCAAAATATTTGATAATAATGTAAACGCACAGCTGGGTGACGGAAGCGTATTATATTAGGATAATGAGCCCGAGTGAAGGGACAAAGATTTATGTAAAATGATTAAGATATGCATTGGGAGGGGGTGTACTTACACTCGAACCCGGAGAATGCAAATATGTAAAACGATTAAGATATGCATTGGGAGGGGGTGTACTTACACTCGAACCCAGAGAATCCAAACATGTAAAATGATTAAGATACGCATTGGGAGGGGGTGTACTTACACTCGAACCCAAAGAATGCAAATATTTCTCTTAACGGGCCGTTTTTGTAAAACGTCAAACTTGAGGACAAAGTCGGAATATAAAAATGAAGCGAAGTCTTAATGTATACCGGAAGGGTTGCAATAACAACGACTTCGGTAAAACACCCGGTTGATTGGTAAGGATTAAACACATGCGTAGACGAGAAACGGGAACTCGGATGGAAAGTTAAAAGACTCGGGTTTTGAGTCATGACTAAAAGACGACAACATAATGTAAATAGAAATTTTGATAAATTATGTTCAACTATTTTAAAGTGAACGGGTCGAACAAAGAATGAAGTTTTACATTCATAAGTGATGAAGTTTCACACAAACAAGTCAAACGAGATTAATAAAGAATAACTCTTGAAAATGAAAGTAAGCGCAAGCTGAATAATGAAAGCGCGAAATATTAATGAACCTATGTGATAGGTCGTAAAAGAGTATAGAAAGGAAAAACACAAACCAGTGAAACTGGAGTGTTAAAAACACTAAGATAAAGAACCCGGGTAGCGGTTTGAAAGGAAATACAGGCATAAACTGAATGACGATAAGAGTGAGACAAACCAACGTGTAAATGACGTGAGAAGTCATAGAGCCGGAAAGATAATCCGAAGGAAAATGGATGTGACCTTAGACTACGGTCAAGGTCAAATGAATTTTAAAGACAAAAATAAATGGTCCCAAGCATAACGAGGGGTGCCTTGATGCTATATAAATATATATACATTTCAAGAATGACACTGGTAAAAAGAATGATCTACGGGATCATTATAACCTATGGGTTATAAACATTTTAAAGGTCTACGGGACCAAAATGACCCTCGGGTCATGAATGGAAAGAAAAGACCTATAGAGGCCTCGCCTTAAAAGGTGAAAGCCTAAAGAACTAGCCTACGAGGCTAAGTGAAAGAACCAACGGGTCATATGGATTAAGCGTGGGAATTGGTTATAATTCCCCGCATTAAATAATAACGGAAAGGAATAGATCCTTGGAAGTAACATTCCTAGAAATGAGAGAAAGATGTAAGACAAAAAGGAAACATAAACTAAAAATTTAGTTTATATTCAAAAGCAACGTTTTAACGAACATAAGTAGTATGAAGGGAAATAGAAAATCTTAAACACACATAAGACCAGAGATGGCAAAATAGTATACCCGGATGACGGGGTATGAATTGACGGCGACTAATTAGTCTAGCCGATAAAGCTATTCAAAGTTAGGAAAATGTCATGACAAATACAAAGAGCTTGTTAACATAAGACAAGCGCGAGATAAACATGCTTACAGACTAATGAGACTAAGTGACCTAGTGACAACTCGGTTAATAAGGATAATGGATATAAGCTAAAATAACGACCTGCGAGGCCTTACACGTGAAAGGCGCATATGCCTTAAAACTAAAAACACATTACCATACTTTTTGGTAAGATTATTATATGATATTAATGCTCAAGTGATCACCGAAAACTAAGGTTCAGATGATCTAAACTAATAAAGTACGTAAATAAGGTTTCGGGGACGAAACCTCTTTAAGGGGGTAGACTTGTAACACCCCAAAAACGGGTTTGGTAACCAAACCACGTTAATGTTAATGATGGGTAAAATACCGTTAGTGGTGAAAATTTACCCGGTAAATATTAGGATTTAAGTAAACAAATCTAATATTAATTAAAAAGAGGACAAATACTTTGAGAAAACAAAGTATATAAAAGGCCCGAGTTAACGGGACTTAAAATATAACGAGTTATAACTTCCCGAATGTATTAAGTTAACTAGGAATAATTAACCTAGTTAGTAGTATGTGGTTAAATGATAAATGGTGAGTAGTAGCTTCATTTTATCAAAATAAAAACATGAGGGACTAATGTTGTCAAGTGGGGAACTTATATTGATTAAAAAAAAACACAACACACACTAGATATGTGTGTGCGTGCGTGAACTCGCCCAGGAGAAGGAAGAAAGGGTTAAAAACCCTAGTTCAACAAATTCATCAAATTGAAGCTTGATTGGAGCCCCAAATCGATGCATGAATGCATAGAAACGATCACCTAATCAAGGGGATCACAAGGTATGTCGAATTTTTGATATTTATGAAGTTGAGATTCTTGATGAAAACATGAAATCGAAAGATTAAGATTGCATGACCAATGCTTTAATGAAATTGGGGATGAAACATGTCTAGGAGTAAACCCTAGTTGATAGCTTGTTAAATTGGTGTTCAAAATATGAGTTCCATGAAGTAAATTCAGATTTGATGATGATAAATTCGTGTAATGTGATGTTTTAGGGTTTTTGATGGCTAAAAATAGTGCTATAATGTCATAAGCATGTTTTGATTGAAAGCTGAATTCAAACAGCTTCTGATCAGAATTTACAGCCAACTTGTATTGGCTGTAACATGGACAAAACTTGACAAAAACATGTGTTTCTTGAGTCTAAAATGTAATTCCAGGAAATATCTTTAAAACCCCACTGGAATCGCATTTTTTCGACGAAAATTGAGCGTTTTATGAATTTTTCCGTATCGAAGGTTCAAGCTGCGTTTTCTGGCAGAATTTGCAGCCCATTACGAATGTTATAACTCAATTTAGGAATTTAGTTATGATCTCAAATTTTTACTGTAGATGGTTTTAAGCGATTAAAAGAATCGCCAATTGGAATTTCGTCAATCGGATAAACGAGGAATTTTTAATGAATTTTTCCGTAAGCTGCAGTCAGAAGTGACGAATCTGATTGCAGCTTAGTAAATGAATTTTTACGAATTTTTGGTAAAGAGTTAGATCTTGAAATTTGAACACAAGGCCTAACCCTCCGAGAGGTACGCCACATAAAAAAAATCATAATTTTTGAAGACTTGTTAACAGGTTAAACAGGTCACCAAAAACAGCCTATTTTCAGTGATACGAAACATGATTGTTGATGTTATAAATTATGCCCACAATGTTCATATGTTGAAATTATGAATCAAACGCGTAATTTCCTAGTTAGACTAAATACGTGTGATGTGGGGTAATACAAATTTTAATTATGAAGTCGATTTAGCTTATATGCACATATCATATAATTAAGGGTAGTTAACTTTTGAAAAGTTAAACTAACCATGGACGGAGTCGAATAGTAGTTTTGACATAAAAAAATAAGTAAGGTGGAATAGTCGTGGTTATAATGACTAATCTAACCACCTTGTGAATTATGATGATAGTTTGACTCTTGACAAGCTAGATGGAGGCTTGGGAATGAAGCGGGTCAAACGGAGCAAGTACGAAAAGGAAAGCGTAATTTGGATGCGAGGTAAGTAAAGCTTACACCCTTTATGTAAGATATGCATTTAATTCTCGGTTACAATTACGGAAAAGGTTGTATTCGAACTATGGTTCCGACACGAAGTGGTACGGGTCGGAATATATCAAAAGACGCGAAATGGAAATGGGTCGTAGATGACACATATAAAATAAATCTTTGAATGGCTACTTTGTAAGTAGGCCTAAATGAATAAAAATGGAAAATGGTGATTTAGTCATGTATAAATGGATAAGGGTTGAAGTTTAAAACGACACCAAGTGGCATAAGCCACGTTGGGTCACCGTGTAAGAAACGGATTTAAAAGACATAACTAGATGGTAAGGAATCCGAAATGACTTACTTAATAAAATGGTAAATAAATACCATTGGAATATAAGGGCAAAATGTTTGGTCATTTAGACTAAACGGGTCAAATGACAATATTGATACCATTTGACAAATCACGACTAATAAGCACTTGTCGAGTCTTATGCTTACAGGAAAAAACGGCTTATAAGCTAGCGTTGCTATGAAACAGTAAATTGTTGAAGCGAGGTATTAAAACGGTTCAATAGGTTGACCCAAGCCAGGTACGCAAATATAAGGATGTAGTTAAACGTGCAAAATTTTGGTAAATTAAATGGTGAAAGTCCTTCGTCGTAAAATGAAGGACTGAAATTGACCAAAACGCCCTTGAAGGGTAAATTGGGCAAACGACCCATATGGGTTGTTTAGGAACTTGCATGATGATTATGTGACATAGGTAGATACTTTTAACGTGAGAATATGATGCTAGATATAAATGAGCGAGAATTTTGCTTAAAAAAAAGTACTTAAATACCCTTAAAGGGTCAAAATAAGCGGGTTAGCATAAACGGATTATTAATGCATAGTAACCCGTGGTCTAAACCATGTGTGATAGGAAATATTTAAAACACGATGTCTACAAGAATTCAGGTGTAACAAACAAGTTGGTTTGATAAAAGTTTGAACGGGTCAAAAGTGTTAAAAAGGGATTTTAAGCCGAGAACTTGAAATCTGAATTTTTAAAGTAGTTTAATATCAGGTAGTGACTCCATGAGATGGAGAATTAAATTTAGAACGTGTAGGAAAAAGAATCGGGTAAAACGGACTTGTAGATAAAAAGTTATGACACTTTAAAGTTCGTTTTACGACTAAAACTATAGCTGGACAGACATGCAGGTTCCAGAGACGGACCTGCTGGAAAATGGTTTCCCCCGCGCCACGTGACAGATAACGTTGTTTTGGGTACGACACGCGACAGACGTCGCGACACGCGACATATTCAGATGAGTCTCGCGCGACACGCGAGAGACATTAAAGTTGGAAATAATTATTTTGTTGATTATTTGATGTGTAGAACTTGTTTAAACTTATATTTAAGTTATCAAAACTAACTTTTATGTTGGTTTTGATCATAGGTGATATCAAGTGTACCCGGATGGAGATCAAGCGATGGCAAAGGACCGAACACACAAAAAAAAAATGAAGCTTCCGCAAGTTGTTTCGTCGTTATTCTAAAACAATGAATTAAATAACATTATGTTGTATTACTTTAAATTGTAAAAGTTTTTAATAAACCCGTATTTTTCATTGTAATTGTAACCGTAATTACATGATTATGGACTTAAATTTTACGAAATTCGTTAAATAATAGCTAGGGTGTTACATCTGATCACACAAATGGGAGCATGCTTCTCAAAGAAGATCATCAATCATCATGAAGCATCCCAAAGGTTGATGGAGCCTGTACGGGCACTCGTACTAGAGACACCTTACAACTTCTCTTATTACTTGATAAAAGATTTTGCAAGTAATATGTGGTCTGGCATGCCATTCTTGATTTCTCCTCGTTTTCTAATGAAGATAATCACGAGCCAGCTAGGCTTTGGAGGTGTTCCTGCAGGTTATCCCAGAGCAGAAATGAGCCTTCAACAAAACATGAATCTCAACATGCTCATACCCACTGATCAGCATACTGGTTTGGTGACTGATCTATGGTTGCTCCTTGAGATGGATCATGGTGAAGGAATGGACCTTGAATAGGTCATCTTTGTTTAAACTTAGTTTGTGTAGATATTTCCAATGTTAATATGTTTATATAATATGTTTCTAATATTGCTTTATTGTCTAGCTCATGGTTTTTTTTTTTTTTAAATGGGTAAAGATAAATTAGAAACATGTTCATCAGAAAACAAAAACATTGGACACAAAATTCTGAGTTTCTGATGATAGGAAACAAAATCTGGCAACACAAACTTAAAATGCCTCTGTAATTTTTTTTCTGTTGAAACTTCAAAATGATGAAAATTTTAGAAAATATCAGAAAAAGCAAAGAGACTTGGATGCCACCAGAGAATCATATGTGAGTCTTCTGATCTTATCTCATTCCCTCTCATCTCAAAAAAAAAAAAAAAAAAAAAAAAAACCCTCTTAATCAATCAAAAGAGAAACTTCAAAATCTGTTGAAAAAGAGTCACAAATTTAGGGGGATCTCAATTGAAAAATTCTGTTAAAAATTGTTGACTTCTGTTGACCACATCTACAAGGTCAACAAAAGTCAAAACAAAAGGGAATACATATTCTTAACAGAATTTATGTTGAATTTCTGATAAAATCATCAGAATGGAACTTTGACTTATAAGGAAGAGAGGATGAAGAAAGCTAATTGGACCTTTGACAAAATGGGGTCCACAAAGATGAAAAAGTGTCATGTGACCGATAGTTTTCTCCAATCAAAATTCAGTTTAATTTTTTTTGAGAAGGAATGATTGAAAAACTACAAGTTGAAAGGGCATAACCACGATTACACGATCAATCGTCATTAAGTGTCTTGATACCCACGATCCAACGGTTACATTCTAAACCAAAATTCACATCACACGATCTAACGGTAATAAAGACAATTAATGATCTTTTAACCCCCATTACATGGCATGTTCCATATCCCCTCAACTCCATAAACCCACAAATCTCTGCTAAAACCCTCACTATATAACTCACACTTAGCATAAATTCAAAAATCACTCACCTTCTTCACAAAAACTTCAAACCGCAATATCCCCTGTTCTTCACTCAAAATCCAAAATTCCCTAAATCTCGAACACTAAATTCACAAAATTCAACAATGGCAGAAGTAAACCTCAACATCCCAATCGTTCAACATGATGTACCTTTTGTTGAAGACACAGAATTTCTACCAATGAAAGAAAACAATCTGCTGATGAATACAGAGCATTTGGAATATGATGTGAGATGTCAAATTTTGGTAGAATATCTTATGAAATGTCCAATCTCAGGAGCACTAACAAAAGGAAGAGAAGTACCAGAAAAGTTACTACAGCAATTCATTCATACTTTCAAAGAAGATGAAGAAAATCAGGTCTCTGCTCATGTATGGGGAAATGTTTCTGTAACATTAACTCCTGCAAGGGTAAGAGAATGGCTGGAACTTCCAGTTCTTGAAAATTACATTGAAGCACCAAGCAAAGAAGAATTGATAAGCTTTATCATTGAGCTTGGTTACAAGAGCAAGAAAATCAACAAAATTGGAGCAATAAGAAGAAATGAAATGCCAGCTATCTAGCAAGTGATGATGGAAGTGTTAAACAAATGCCTTACATCAAAGATAGGAGGAGCTGATCAAGTCAGTCAAGCTATTCTGACAATCATGTATGGACTCATAACTGGGTTCAAAATTGATTATGGAACAGAAATTTTTAACCTAATCAAAAGATCAATCCTCACCAGAAATGGAAGAATAACCTCACACCTGCCATATCCAAGGTTAATCTCAATTTTTATTTCTGAAACATTTGCTGAAAGGGACATAGAAATTCCAAT